>LPNX011155306.1:37747-68628 GCA_001517045.1 Pseudotsuga menziesii
ACAATCAAATGTTTTATTCTTTTTAAGGAAAGTAATAAACCTATATACACTATGAGGTATATACCATTGATATTGTTTCTACTAAGATATTCATCATACCAACTAGGGTCTTGATACATCATGAAGAATTTATGATAATGAGCTTTAACAGCGTTGGGTTTCCAACCTAGTGATACTTCTGGAATAAGTTTAGTCTTCAAAAGAGGATTATAGAAATTTTTAACTACAATTGGAAGACTTGTTTCAGATCATAGATCTTAGATGCTTCAATAAGATAATTTATGGATTGATTTTTAATAATAGTCCTTAGCAAATTGAAACTGGATAGTATGCAAGCCAAGTATAGAATATATTCGGTATCACTTGACTAAAAGAAATAAAACCTGTGAGATTTTGAATCATTTTTACCATGGTAAACTGATAGAAGAGTAATGTATAAGTTCTTATACTTATCTTCAGATTATTATATAAGTTTTTCGCACTTGTAAATTTTACTGCGCCTCAGGACCTGTAAAGTAAATTCCTCTGCTATTGGTATGTGAAAAAAAATGCATTTCTCTAGCATTAAAATCCAAAGGAAATTATAGCAGAAATAACAATATTTTACCTTGAGAAGTATGACTTTTCTGTCTAACTTATATAAACTTTTACTAAGCAAAATGTATGCAGAAATCTGAACTGTAACTTTAAGACTGGTTAGCATCGAACCACACTTCTTACCTGTATATCTATAATAAAAGAAAATGGCTGCATTAGCTCGAAAGCTAAGTAAGCCCAGCCCTCTACGACAAATCACCTTATGTCACAAACAGAAAAATAATCAATAGCTGCAATGAAAATGCTCTTTTAAGTACAGATTATTGAAATGATCATTTCAGTAACAAATTAAATAGCATTAACTAATCATCCAGTTAACAACTGATTTTAATATGATTATTATGTTATTTTAAAAAGTTTTAAATTTTTCGAAATTTTGGGGTTTTGACACCCTTCCCCTCACTAGTCATAGTTTCGGCAAAATGTACCTCTTCTTCTACTACTTCTTCTCCTCCAACAAAAACACCTTCAACTTCAGGATCTAAGGGTGGTGGTTTATTTATTTGACTCCTTGTTACTACCATCAGGTTCCAAGACCATTCTCTGATACCACTTTTAATGTCCCCTTTTTGGAATTTTTGTAAAATGCCCAATTTTCCAATTTTTTTTCTCAATTTTGGCTCTTGACTAGTTTTGATGTCTAGACCTCCAAATTGACCCAAATGCTTCCAGATTTTCTCTGAAGGTACATGAATGATAATATAAGTTAAATATAATTCTCATGTATGTTTTTTAACCTCCCAATTACATCTACAAACTTGTTTAATGTTCTGTTCAAAGTAGGAGTCTTTACTAGCAAATTGGGGCTCCAATTCCCCCCGGGTAATTGCCAGAAATGGCTTCACAAATTATCCCAAAGTCACTTGAATTTATTAACAGAGGATGGGTATGTGTAAGTGACCTTTTCAAAGTCTCATATGCATCATGTTTCATTTTATATAGGCTGTTATGACTCTTTCCAAAACAACTACCAAGTCACAATTTCGACCCTTGGGGAAAATGCACCAAATCTTCTCCCAATGCAATAAAAATGAGTAAAATTACTTCCAATGCTTAATTAATGAACATGAGAATTGAAATAAACATTAATTATAGTCCATAATTCATACATTTATCAGATATACATTCCTCCATTCGAAATAATAAGCATTACCATGGCATATATCAAAATAGAGTGGAAATGGTCATTGTTTGCTCATTAAAAGTCATTTTGACATATAAATCTTGGTAATTTCGACTTGAAACTTTATAATAATGAATAATATAGAATATTTAATTGATTCCAATCATAAATATACAAGGAAAGGCTCTCCTAATTCAAAATCATCAGCATTACAATGGTTCACAACAAGATAGTGGGGAAATGACACTATTTCTTCATTGTTCAATATTTTTACATGAATTCTTTTGGGTATTTCGACCTGAGAATATTATGAATATGAAATATAGAGGATATAAATCATAACATAATATAATGGGCATTATAATCTTCCCCAAAGAGATCAATATCTCACCCAAAGCGCAATCCCTCCATTGGCATGAATATGGTGTGAAAGATGGAAATAGTTGAGAGAGAGTGATGCAATAGAAGAATCCACATTATTTCCTTTAGATTACACCTGCAAATAAGACTCTATTAAATCTCCATGAAATACCTTATTGGCCTCTCCAAACACCAACTAGGATGGGAATCTCTCACCCTCGAAATTGGCTAAGGGATGAACTAGTCATCCACTAGCTCTCTTTCTTCACAATAGCAAATTTCACAAATGATAAAAAATATTCTTCTCATGGATGATCCCTGTATTTTATAAAAATTATTGGTATTCTAAGGTTCCAAATCCATCCATAAACCAAATCCAAGTCGAATTGGTGTGGCTGCTCATGCTATGCCATGTGGCCTCTCTCTTCACCTTCCCTCTTCTCCCAAATTTGAGTAGGAGCCTCTTGGCCTTCTCCAACTCCCAAATTAGACCTAAAAGATGCTCTATTTAGGCTTGACATGTCAGTATGTTAGTATGTCATCCTTTATATCTGACTTGTGTTATAAATGTCATAGAATCTCCATCATTGGTGTCATAGATGTCATAAATGTAAGGGGAATCTAGCCAAGTGTCCATGAAACTCCCATTTGGCTCTTCCTCTCCCATGTAAGTTACAATTCATCCCAAATTCTACATATGAAGTATATTGATAAGTATATTAACCTCATAATTCTTCCCAAAACATTAGGCTTCCCATAGATTCGAAATTACAAGAGGAGGATGCCATTTAACATATGAATTCTAGCTTGAGTGGGCCCCACAGCCTCCATGTGTCTCCATTCTCCATAGCCATTTCATTTTTCACTTGCATTCATTTAATTAAATCCATTAAATAAATATGTATTCCTTCTAATGTCTAAACACCATTTATTAGCTCCCTTATTAACTTCCCAATGTTTCCACCCAACCTAGGGAACTCGTAGGATTGATGGAATTTTCCCGCTATGCAATTATTTGAATGGGGACATTACAAAGTACATGGTATTTATTAAAATGAGACCTTTGCACTAGTGGCAAAGATGGACTCCATAAGGATAGCTCTAGCCATTACAGCTTCAAGGCAATGGGAGGTACATCACATGGATGTGAAGTGTGCCTTTCTAAATGGAGATCTGAATGAAGAGATTTATATGCAGCAACCAGAAGGTTTTGTTTCTTATCCATATTTAGTGTGTAGGTTAAATAAATCATTGTATGAGCTCAAGCAAGCCCCCAAGGATTGGTATTGCAAGATTGATGGCTTTCTGCTGCCACTAAGTTTTGTTCGATGCAAGTCTGATACGAATGTCTATTTGAAGTTGATTCATGGTTCTCTAATGATCATTGTTTAATATGTGGATGACCTACTAATTACAAGAAGTTCAAAGAAAGAGATTGCCTCCTTTAAGGATGCAATGAACCATGCATTTTCCATGACAGATTTGGCATTGTTGAGCCAATTCTTGGGTCTCGAAATTGCTCAATCCCAACATGGAATCAAATTTCATCAGTTCAAGTATGCTTCAAATATTCTCAACAAGTTTAGCATGAAATATTGCAATCCAAGCAAGACTCCATTCCTTTCAGGAGTTACGCTTGAGTAAGCAGGTTCTTCTCTTTGGTAAATAATACATTGTATAGGCAGTTGATTGGGTGTTTGATTTATCTTACACATACTTGACCTGAATTATCTTATGCAGTTAGTGTGGCTTCAAGATACATGGATCAAACTCATGATATCCATTGGAGAGCAGCCACAAGGATCCTAAACTTTGTTAAGGGAACAAGGACTCATGGGATTTTCTATAAAGCAAAATTTGTTTTAGAGCTAGTTGGATTTACTGATAGTGATTGGGAAGGTTACAACATAGATCAAAATGATACTTCAGGATATGTGTTCATGCTTGCAGAAGGAACAATCAACTGGTTAAATAAGAAGCAGAGTGGCATAGCACTCTCATCCACAGAGGCAGAGTATAGAGGAGTTGTGAATGCAGCTACTCAATGTTTATGGTTGGAGGGGATACTTGGAGAATGTGGTTTCGAATCAGAGTTTTCAACGGTCATCTATTTTGACAATCAAAGAAACATTTGAATCTCCACTGATCCAGTCCAAAGACAGAGAACCAAGCACATTGAGATCCATATGCACTACATCAGGGACCTTGTGCATGATGGTACCATTGCTCTACTCTACTACGCATCTTCAGATAAAGTAGCAGATATCATCACTAAAGTATTCAATGAGAAAACCTTCAGTAATATCAAATCACTGTTGGGGATTGTTGATCATGTGGTGAAGTATGATTTATAACAATATTTCCAAAATTTTGTTTCCTGTCCATGTTTAAGGGAGAATTTTCCCACTGGGTTTTCCCTCTTTCCTTGGTTGTATGGGCATGCAATACGTAAAGGGTGACTAAGCCTTGTTTCCAGGCCCCACAGTTTTTTGATATTTACTCATAAATTCAGGCTTAAGGGGAGGTGTTAGAATAATCAACCCATAGTTACCCATATTTGACATTAATTAATCATTTTTGTCTTATTCCTAGATTCCTATATTCCTCACTATGCTAGTTGGCTTCCACATGCACCTAGAAGTCAACACTTGCTAAAATTGGGTCATGGAGCAATTTGGAATCATCCTGGAAACATTTTTAGCATGTATGATTTTATTCCTAGTTTGTAAAAGTGTAGTTCTGTTTTTTCTGAAAGCTGCCTTGCTTTACAGCAGCTGTAAGGCAAAAAGGAAAAGCTAGTCTAGGAGTAACTGCCTTGTTTTTTGCCCACATCATTCTCCTTCCTTTTATCCAAAAAAAAGCATGGATCTGATCTCTTTCCATCACTTATTATCTGGCATATATGATTTATCGAATTCATGAGCATCTTCACATATTTTGAAAGTCTTTTTTGCACCTATGGAGGATTTGACTAGTTCTAGTAAGCCTGCTTTTTTACCAATTCAAATAGCAACCTTATGATTTCGAATATATGACTTAATTATATATTTTATCAACCTATTACTTCATATGGTTGGCTTAGTTACACTTATTCAATACAATATTAATTTATGCTCCAATTTCAGTCTCCTTTTGTGTGAATTTTGCATGTTTGATTAGCAATTTTGTGAGTGTAATTGTTCTATCACTTGGGTTCAATTTCCACAAAAGGGGGAAATCTCTAAATGAAAATTACTCCAACAAAATAATAAGTTTTACAAAACCATTACATAGCTTATACCTCTGTAAATAGTTTCTATCTAATGAAACCATAAACACCGATGGTCCCAAACATTAATGGCCATGGCACATTTATTACTAAGGACCAAGTACTTAGCAGGCCTTATTCAATAATTATGATTTTTTAAAATAAATTAATCACACATGAATTGTTAGGTGGGCCTTATTCAAAGAGGATGAAATACATACATTAATTAACTAAATCCTAACTACCCATAAATACAAGGGTTAAGGTAGGTCCCTAACATGACCCCCCCACCCCTACAAAGAAACATTATCATCAAGGTTGTATATGAATAAAAAAATTTAAAAGCATGGTCAGTTCCAAGGTGGAATATTTATGATATATATCATTCCATAGTATCAATATGTCCTCGATAATGTGTTGGTGCAATGAATTCTCTTGTTTTTCTAGTACAACCTTGGATTGTAACCAAATGAAACCCTCTTCATCAAGGATGGGGAGGATGGATTGAAATTATCATGATCTAATTTCAACAATTTGGATTTTACCACTTTGTTCAAACAAGATATACACAAAACTAGTTAGATCTTGGAGTGGGGTGGGAAAGCCAATCTATAAGTCATTGTCTGAATAATTGTAGAATCTAATAGGGGCCAATAACTTGGGTTCTAGATTGTATTGGATATTCTCCTTAAGATATGTTTTCTTGCAAGGTCGAGGATGCAAGGAAAACATGTTGTTGATCCCCTTATTCAAAGTTGCAATAATCTGAATGATGTTGTTATGCTTGTTGCTTCATTCTATTTTGAGCCAATATCAAATCGTCCTTAAGTGTACAAATAATGTCATCCCTTGTTCTAAGAGTGATATCCAGATCCTAAACCTTGGTTTTTCTTGATAATTACACAACCATGCATTATGGTGTGTTTCTTCCATATGAAACCTCACAAAGTGACATTTTGGTAACATCATGGTAAGAGGTATTATATCACCATTTAGTAAGGGGTATCCATCATACTTACTACACCTATTGTCATGATGTAAAGCATCTCAAATGATTTTCCAAGAGTTTATTGACTATATCTTCCTAACCATCTATTTGAGGGTGGTAGGTTGTGCTCATTTTTATATCGATGACATATAGTTTAAACAAATCCTGCAAATTTTTTCTAGTGAAGGAAGGATCGTGATCCTTCACAATTGAAATAGGAATTCCATGTAGTTTAAAAATATGACCCGTGAGTGCTTTTATAAGTGTGGAGTACTTAAATGAATGCTATAGGGAAAAATATTGGGCATACAATTATGAAAGGTGGTCAACAATAACCATGTGATATATTTATTTCTTACTTTAGCAAGCTCAATGAAAAACCCCTAGGGGCTTGATTGTTTCACCCATGTTTCATTAACATGTGTCACATTCTAGAACAAAGGTATGGATTCCATTCTTTATGCTATCCAAAATAATGAATGACTAACCCATTCATATGTTTTTTGAAATCCGAAGTAACTTGTTTTGGGAGAGGAATGAAATTCTTCTAATGCTTACGTTTTTCAAGTAGATTTTTGCACCAAAAAGATATGGCCTTTACACCATATTATATCATTCTTTTGAGTATAGATTGTATGGGGATTTGGATTGTATTATAGTATTTGTTGTCTAGGATATGAACTAACTTGAAATTATCCAACCATTCCTAATGTACACATGCTATCCAATATGGAATTAGTAAGGATAAACAAAATAGGGACCCTTCCACCTAATGCTTTTGAGCCAAGGAATTAACCATCACATTCTCCTTTACCTTATTATATATGATCTCATAATCATAGCACTAAAATATTGGTGAACCCACTTTTGTTTCTCTTGTGAAGACACATTTTGTTCCAAAATATACTTTTAATTACTATGAAGGTTTTCTCTTGGTAATAAAACGATGGCCAATCAGGTAAGGAAGCTATGTACTTATTGTGTGAAGTATGCATATCATTTATTTTTCATACTATAGTTTCCCAAGTTCTTATAAAATAATAATTTATTGGTGAATTCCAATGGGCACCTCTCTTGCATCAATAACACCCCAAGACCTTTGCCGAAGACATCACATTTCAGGATGAAAGTCATAGTGATTCTAGAAGTACAAGGACTATATTATTACACATAACACTATTTAACATGAAAGGATGTCTATATGACATGATCCAAACAAATGAATTCCTTTTTATCCCAGATGTTAATGGGAATACAATTATACCATGGTTTTGCACAAATTTTTTATAGTATATAATAAGGACAAGGAAACCCCACAATCTTTTGAGTGTATTTGGGCATGTCTAATCATTCATTGCCCCAATTTTCTTAAGGCCAAATAAAACCCATCCCTACTTATAATGTTACCCAAATAATCCACTTCAAAAGCACCAATCACAAATTTGGAACATATGATAAACATGTGGTTATTCTAGAGTAACTATAAGGTTTGATCCATATTTGCCACGTGTATCCCACACAAGAAAAAAAATTGCATAGAAAGGTTTGAAAGAAATTATTCACGAGGCCCAAAAAAATGGATGGGGCATCACAATGACCAAAATGCATTGGGAAAAAAATCATAATTTATTTCATGTGAGTGGAATGTAGTTTTAGGAATATCCACTTTCTTCATTGAATTGTAGTGATAACTAGAATGGAGATCAACTTTAGTGAAGAATTGTGCATTTCAAATCTCATTAATGTGGTCATCAATGACTATAACTGGAATTATATATTTGATTGTTATCTCATTTAGAGCACACAAGTTAGGGTACATGCACCAATTTCCTTCTTTCTTAAAAACCATGATGACTGAGAGGTTTGGAAGCTATTACTGGGAAATATTTCTCTAGCATGAAACAATTCCTAAATGATGTCTGTAAGAATGGGCATTCACTGTTTGACTTCTAAGATACATAGATCCTTCCAAGGACATGATCAAGAAACAACAAGGACTAGATTTCCCTAATACCATTGATCTAGACCATTTAGACTCATGAAATGAAGGGAAGGATACAAAGTGGAACACACATAAAAAGATAATGCAGAGAGAAAAGTAGTACAATAAAACCCAATTTCTATTAATGAATTAAATGGGAAAATATTGTAAACTTTAAAGAAATATAAACTAACCATAATGGTGGTAGCTTATCCTTGAAGAGATATGTGTTGGATACACTCATTTGCAAGAAGACATTACAAGAGTCCAAACTTTCCCTTTTGCATTAAGTGTTAAGTCAACCACAAGAAAGGGATGAAATTTTAAAAGGAAAAGAGAGATGATAGAGAAATAGATCCTATTAAGTTGTTTCTTGAGGAACCCATCACACGATAGAGGAATGAGATGATAGATAATTTAAACTACATCCTTCAATGACTGCCAATACTAACAAATACATCTTCAACCAACAACCATTTTAGAAGTGCAACACAATTCAAGTTACAAGTTGACTTTGAAATTCCTTTATTCAAAGGCCAGATAAATGCATATGATTTGGAGAAAAGGTTAAATCTTGTAGAGGGTTATTACTATGTTAAGAAAATTGACAGAAAAAGGGTCACATTTACACTCATTAAGTTCCTCTTCCATGTAAAATATTGGTGGGGTGATTACTAGGAGAGACCATGCCGAAGGTGAGTCTACAACATATAGAATAAACCCACTTGGCTATATTTTGTGGATTCCCTCAAGGAGGAATTCTACCCCATATGAAACTATGATGACTAATGCATGATATGGACAACTTTTCTTTGTGTTCAAAGAGAGACCAAAGCATTGTTCTTCATTATCTTTCATACCTTGCACTCAAAGGCAGGTATCATAGAATATAAATGTAACCTAGTCATAACATACTACATTAGATTACATAGGTACATATAAACATAGATGGATTTCATAAACATATCCTCATTGGGAGCTGCTTATCGAAATTCCATTAAAATTGAGGAAAACATTAAGATGAAGAATAAGTGGGAGTTTGGATTTGCAAATCAACTACAACGTAATCATGCTAAAGGTGTCCGTAACTCAATGCATTATGTGCTTGGAGATGGAACACCTACAACAACTTCCAAACTATTTGCACGGGCCTCTATACACTATGATCCTAATGCCACTTACCTATATCCCTTCCTTTCCATGCTCCTTTTCCTCCATGACAATTGGTGTTGTTGGAGTTTAAGGTTTATGTTTTATAATGCTATGCTTTTGCTGAGAATCGTGATAGTTTAATACTCTATGGGTATTTTTGTATAAGACAACTTGATTATTTTACTTTACCTTTTGGGTATTTTGGATATTGATAACTTAGATTTATGCAAATTTCTTTTCTTGTAAAGGATCTATATGCAACCCACTATTATTTTTTCTCGTACTTTATACATATTGATAATAATAATAATAATAATAATAATAAAACTTACCAAATCCTTAAATAACTAATTTACATTTCAATTTGTAATTTCAGATAATAACCTAAATAATAAGTAAGAATACATTAGTCAATAGAGACTATATTGGGTGATTGGGAGCATTGGTTGTGATACTCCCCACTCATGTTCAAATCTAGTTCGTGACATGTTATGATAGACATTGGGGATACCTTCATTCTTCTTGAATAGAAGGTGTCCGGTCTTTCTATGGATATAGCCCATGATGACAGTCAAGCACAATTATAAACAAAATACATTAAAAATTAGATGTGTATAAATCTAATAACTAGCAATTGCTCCCAAAAATGTAAAATTACATTATAGAAAATATTAAAAAAATGTGTGATTTTGTTATCAATAAAACTACATTCTGTCGATTTTTGTACCTAGGAGAGTGTTCCCCTAGGTGATTGTAGCCTTAGTCACTTAAAAGGGGGAAATAAATTGACCCTTGCATTAAATGACTTGACATGAGCATTTAATTTGAATTTAGAGAATAAAGTCACTTTTTGGAAAATCTAAGTGAGGTGAGTGAATTTAATTTTTAAATGAGATTTAATGAGCATTTAATCTCATCCACTCATATCATCTAATATCCACAGTTGGATTAGATGAACCCTAGGGTTCTCACCAAAAAGGAAAGGAAAGAAAAAATGACTTTACTTTTGCATTTTCGAGAAGAGAGTGAAGAGGAGATAGCACAGAGAGAAGGAGGCATGAAAATAGAGGAAGAGGGTAGCTTTGCAGGGCACAAATTTCGAGGATCAGAATTGGGCACAGTTTTCGAGGAACAACATTTATTGTAGTTGTTTGTACGATCCGTACTATATGGATTCCATACAAGGTACATTTCCTGAGGCGAAATTTCAAGCACATAATTCAAGGCAAATTTTGGGCACATTTCTCGAGGCAGAGTTGGGCACGATTTTTTAGGCAAGGGTTGCAGGCACGAATATCGAGGAATTTTACAACAGCATGGTTTTTGATACAGGCCGTACTGCAAGATATCGTACATTCTGTACAACAACACATTTTTCGAGGCATTCTTCAACAGAAAATTATGAGTTTGATTTTTTATTGTTAGGCATGAAAAACGAGACAGAATTGTTCTCTTCCGGGTTGAGATAAGTTGGTCTAAAAATTTATGAGTTTTGCTGAAATATTTTCTTGAAAAATAAAATCTCTCTCTCCTAACAGGTTTTCCACTTGTAGGTTTTTCTTGGGCAAGTTTGCCAAAAATTCCAGAGTCTAAAATTTTATGGTGTGCATTCAATATTTT
Source organism: Pseudotsuga menziesii (assembly GCA_001517045.1). Taxonomy (NCBI): domain Eukaryota; kingdom Viridiplantae; phylum Streptophyta; class Pinopsida; order Pinales; family Pinaceae; genus Pseudotsuga; species Pseudotsuga menziesii. The sequence continues at coordinate 48,816 of LPNX011155306.1, forward strand.
TTTTCTCTCATTAAATGTGAGTTTCAAAAGTGTTTTTATTAGTTTGAAAATTTGTGTAATTTCCAGCCTTTTTTAAATTTGAGTTGGGAATTAAACAATGAATATTTTTTACATTTAAACCGGTGGCTGAAACTGAGAAAAAAATTCATGGTATCAGGAGCAAGGTTGGGAAGAAAATTATTTTTTGCAGACAGAAAAGTAATTTCCAGAACTCAAAATTTTTCTTTTGACAGTAGCAACATTTTGTTGGAACTTGAACTTTTCAAAATATGACTTCCAATGGTCTTAGAATGGAGGATAGGATTGATGGGGCTGGGAATTTTATCCCGTGGAAAGATAGGATAATGTTGATATTGGAGGAGATTGAGTTGTGGGATGAGGTGGTTCATAACACTACAACTAATCCCATTGCTATCCCCTTACCATTGATGCAGCAACCCTTACTGCTTTCAACAAGAAAGACATAAAAGCTAGAGGGATAATTCTAGATGCTGTTAAAGACCATGCCATTCCTCACATCTTGAGTAAGAACCGTGCATTTCATATGTGTGATGCTTTGACCGGATATTCAGAGCTCAAACGAGAATAGGAAGATGGTTTTGAGGGAGAATCTGAAGAGTATCAAGATGGTCAAAGGGGAGGTTGTGATGTCTTACCTTACTAGGATCTCTTAGGTGAGAGATGAGCTTGCATTAGTTGGGGAGTTTGTTCCTAATACAGAGCTAGTGCGGAAAACCATGCATGGGGTTTCAAAACCTTGGGTTGTGTTTATGGAGGGTCTGGTGGCTAGGGAGAACTTACCTACATGGGATAGGATATGTGATGATTTTTTTCAGAAGGAAACTCATAGGGGTCTTTTGCAGGGTAGTACTTCTACTAGTAAGGAGGATGTGGCTTTGACAACAAAGGGGAAGAAGAAGTTCAAGAAGGGATCCAAGAAGGGTGGAGCCAAGCAGTAGGATGGGTAGAAGAAGGATCTGAGCATTGTAAAGTGCTTTGCTTGTCAGAAGATGGGGCACTATGTTGGGAAGTGTCCAAACAAGAAGAAGAAGAAGAAGAAGCAACATACAAGAGCTTCAGCGGAGGTTGAGGATTTTGCAGCTAGATTTCAGAGAGAGTTTTCTTTGCGCACTAGACATGTCGATAGAGAGAGAGCATCCATCATCACCAGTGCGGATGTTGATAGTGAGAGGGAGTTTTCCTTGTTGATAGACCATTCCTAGAGTGCATCTACTTCCATCACATGGTAAATTGATAATGGATCTTCAAGCCACATGACAGGTGTTCAAGATATGTTCTCTGAGCTTTCACATACATAGACTGATGTGGAGGTAGTGTTGGGAAATGATTATGCTATCAGAGAAGTTGGGCGTGGGACCATTACCTTTCAGAGGGATTTCATGAGTCCCATGGTTTTGAGATATGTACTGTATGTACTTGGGTTGAAGAAGAACTTGGTTTTAGTTTCCTTGATCGAGGATCGAGGTCTTGGGGTGTCCTTATTAGATGGACATGTGCATGTGTTTCCCAAGGCTACAGGACCATCTGCTTCCTACACCATTGGATTTAGATGTGGGAAATTGTACAAGCTCTTGTTTCAGCCTTGACATTCCTTAGCACATAGCAGCGACATAGAGCTTTGTAAGTTGTGGCATAGGAGGATGGCTCACTTGCATCATCCATCTTTGAGGTTGTTGAGACATATGGCTACAGGTTTTCCAAAGTTCAGCATAAAGCAGAGTGATGTTTGCAGGGGGTGTGCTTTGGGAAAGTACAGCAAGACTATTTTTCCTAGCAGTGATAGCAGGTCAACAGGGATTCTTGACTTGATACATTCTGATTTGTGTGGACCTATGTCATCTATTTATTTGAGAGGATATGAGTACTATGTGACATTCCTTGATGATCATTCCAGGAAGACCTGGATCTACTTATTGAAGAGCAATAAATCTTAGGAGGTCTTGCATAGGTTCCAAGAGTTCAAAGCTCTTGTGGAGAACCAGACATGGAGGAAAATATGGGCTCTCAGATCGGATAATGGGGGTGAGTACACCTCCAAGGAGTTTGATGGATATTGCAGACATGAGGGCATATAGAGGAAGTTAACAGTTCCATACACTTTAGATCAGAATGGAGTGGAAGAAAGGAAGAACATATATGTTGTTGGAGTAGCCAGAGCTATGTTACATGACGAGTCACTTGCTTTCTTCCTTTGGGTAGAGGCATGCAATACAACTGTTTATCTTCAGAATAGGAGTCCCCATCATCCTGTGTTGAACATGAAACCTGAGGAGAGTTTCATAGGAAAGAAGCCTAAGGTTAGCCATTTTCTCATACTTGGTTGTTTGACTTAATCTCATGTCCCTTCTAAGAATAGGACAAAGTTGGATCCCACCGCAGAGAAGGGCATCTTTGTGGGCTATGATGAGTCTTCAAAGGCCTTCCATATCTATCTTCCTTCTCAAAGGAAAGTTGTTGTGAGGATGGAAGTAAAATTTGAGGAGGATCAGGCCTTCATGAATTCTAGAGAGTCAGATCAGAGAGAGCAGCAAATTCCCGCACCTCGGGTTGCTTCACAAGTACAGTCAGTAAAACAGATAGGTTCACAAGTTTCTGGAGTTATTGGACCACACAGTGTAGGCACAAGTTCACCAGTTTCAGTGGTTTATCCAGGAGGATCTTCAGGGACAAGTTTTGGGTCTCAGATTGCAGGTTCACTGTATAGAGCATCAGGATCACAGATTTCACCAGTTGTTGGCACTCCAGCTTCTGGTTCACATGTTACTTGGGTTTCTACCTCTGGTAGTTCATCAGATGAGGACATACTAGTACGGGAGCAATATTCAAGGAAGAAGAAGCCTAATTGTCTTTGGGACACCTTGAAGGAAGCTCGGGATTTTGGGACACCCAAGGAGCCAGTGAGGGCTATTCAAATGCCAGACAGGTTGGGTATGGCACTAGTGGCTAGTCTTCAGGATTCAGAGCCTTCTAATTTTGAGGAGGCCTCCCAGCATCATGTTTGGAGAGATGCCATGATGGATGAGTACCATTCCATCATGAAGAACGATTTTTGGGAGATAGTTCTGATACCCGAGGGGAAGTCCGTGGTGACTTCTCATTGGCTTTACAAGCTTAAACATGCTACAAATGGTAGTGTTGAGAAGTAAAAGGATCGGTTTGTGGCACGGGGGTTTTCACAAGTTGAGGGGTTTGATTATTATGAGACCTTTACGCCATTTTCTCATTATACTTCGATTAGGACTTTGATTTCCATTACGGAAGAAATGGGTTGGAAGATCCATTAGATGGATGTGAAGACCACATTGATCAATGGAATCATATAGGATGACGTGTATGTTGAGTAGCCTCAGGAATTTGAGATTCATGGGAGAGAGTCTCATGTTAGTAGGATGAAGAAAGCTCCTAAAGCTTGGTACTCCAGGATTGATTCTTACTTGCAGTGGATGGGGTTTCAGAAGAGTGAGGTAGATTAAAATCTCTATTTCATCATGGTTGGAGATGATCTGCTCATTCTTCTGTTGTATGTGGATGAATTATTTATCACAGGAGGAGAGAGACCCATTGCAGCTTGCAAGAAAGATATTGTTTCAGAGTACGAGATGACAAACATTGGGTTGATGCACTATTTTATGGGATTGGAGGTTTGGCAGGATCCTGGACATATTTCCTAGGACCTAGAAAGTATGTTGTTGATATTCTGAGGAGATTTAGGATGGAGGATTGCAGGCCGATGTCGACACCAATGGTCACCAACTGGAATAAGATTCATGATTCTCAGGGAGAGTTGGTGGATCCTACACTATATCATCAGCTAATTGGTTCTTTGATGTATCTTGACAACTATAAGCCATATTTGTGTTTTGTGGTGAACACTCTCAGTTAGTTCATGGTTGATCCTATGAGAGTGTACTGGGAAGCCGTAAAACATGTGTTGCATTTCCTTGCAGGGACAATGGAGTATGGTCTAGACTACAGGAGGTCGGATGGGATAAGGTTTATTGGTTTCATAGATTCAGATTGGGCAGGATGTGTGGCAGACCGAAAGAGCAGTCCCATATGTTGTTTCAGTTTGGGCTCAACATTGAATGTCGTGGTTCAGTCAGAAGCAAAAGTATATTTCATTGAGTTTTGCAAAGGCCGAGTATATGGCAGCTAGTTAGGCCAGTTGCGAGACACTGTGGCTTCGTAAGTTTCTGGTGGATTTATTTGATCAAGAGCTGAGGCCTACATTGATTTACTATGACAATCAGAGTTACATCCATCTCTCTTAGAATCCATTTTTTCATGACCAGTCAAGGCATATTGAGATCAGGTACCATTTCATTCGAGACTATGTTTATAGAAGAGCAGTGACTTTTCAGTACATTTCCATTGGTGAGAAGGTTGTAGATATTCTAACAAAATCTTTGGGGAGGGGCAAGTTTGTCTTCTTCAGAGACAAGTCAGGAGTGGTCCTGAACACCTTCCTCAGTAAGAGGGAGTGTGGATTTTTGTACCTAGGAAAGTGTTCCCCTAGGTGACTTTAGCCTTAGTCACTTAAAAGGGGGAAATAAAGTGACCATTGTATTAAATGAATTGAGATGAGCATTTAATTTGACTTTAGAGAATGAAGTCACTTTTTGGAAAATTCAAGTGAGGTGAGTGAATTTAATTTTTAAATGATATTTAATGAGCATTTATTCTCATCCACTCATCTCATCTAATCTCCACCGTTGGATTAGATGAACCCTAGGGCTCTCACCAAAAAGGTAACGAAAGAAAATGACTTTACTTTTTGAGAAGAGAGTTAAGAGGAGAGAGCAGAGAGAGGAGGAACAAAAATCGAGGAAGAGGGAAGATTTGTAGGGCATGGATTTTGAGGAGCATAACTGGGCACAGTTTTTGAGGAGCATCATTTATTGCTGCTGTCTGTACAGTCTATACTATATGTATTCCATACAGGGTACATTTCTCGAGGCATAATTTTAGGCACAGAATTTGAGGCAAATTCTAGGCACATTTCCTGAGGTAGAGTTAGGAACTGTTTTCAAGGAAAGGGTTGCAGGCGTGAATCCCAAGCCATTTTCTAGTAGCATGATTTTTTATACAGGCCATACAGTAGGATGCCGTACAGTCCGTACAACAACACGTTTTGCGAAGCAACATTCAACAAAAAATTATGATTTTTATTTTTTACTGTTAGGCACGAAAAATGAGACATAAATTTTCTCTTACGGGTTGAGATAAGTTGGTCTGAAAATTTCTGAGTTTTGCTGTAATATTTTCCTGAAAAATAAAATTTCTCTCTCGTAACAGGTTTTCCCCTTATGGGTTTTTCCTGGGCAAGTTTGCCAAAAATTCCTGAGTCTGAAATTTAAAGGTGTGCATTTAATATATTTTTTTGTCATTAAATATGAGTTTCAACAGTGTTTTTATCAGTCTAAAAATTTGTGTAATTTCCAACATTGGTTAAATTTGGGTTGGGTTCATCTGAACTAGCGATCTTGAGTCATTTGAACTAGCTATCTTGCGTTTGGCGATCTAAGCTCTGTCGTTTCAATGGAGATATGAAGAGTTGATTTTGGTGATATGAAGTTTATGGGTTCATCTGAACTAGTGATCTTGAGTCATTCGAAGTAGTGATCTAAGCTCTGCCATTTCAACTTCACTCTACAATATGTTTGGAGATCTGAAGAGTTGAATTTAACAATATGAAGAGTTTACGGGATCACTACGATCTGAGTTTTACTAGCTCTACAAACTAAATCTCTGTGATAGTTTGAACTAGTGATCTGAATCTCTGCCATTTCAACTTCATCTGAACTAGCGATTTGAGTTTGGTGATATGAAGCTCTGCTGTTTCAACGATCTGAAGCTTTCTCGTTTCAACTGCGGTCTGAAACTCTGTCGTTTCAACTTCATTTGAAGCTCTACGATTTGAGTTTGGAGATATAAAGAGTTGAGTTTGGTGATCTGAAGAGTTTACGGGTTCACTGCGATCTAATTTTTTATCTCTGCGATCTCTCAAGGGGTTTGGCGATCTCTGCGATCTCTCTGAAGGGTGGGTTTAGTGATCTTTGCTGTCTCTGCGGTGCACATTATTAGAACTGTGGTGCCATGATCTGTTGAACTACGATGACTTCCATCTGGGCTAAGGGTTGGAAGGAGATCTGGAATAGTTGTATCAGGTGCACACATTCCTTATCTAATATATATAATTTTCCTTTTATTCACAAGTATGAATAATTCACCGCATCTACCAAAGATTGTCAAAGGTATACCTAACACAGTTACTCTAAATAGTGTTTATGAGTATATAGAGTCTTTAGAGAAACGTAGAGAAGAAAGAGAAGTTAAGTTACAAAATGAGTTAGAAACCATGCTGGAAAGTAAATTTACATCTCTTGAAGACAAGATCCAAAAACAAATAGAAAATAAAATAAAACTATTGGAGAATAAAATGGAAATAATGGAGATTAGATTACAAGTAATAGAAAAAAAAATCCAAGATAAAAACCAAACATCCCAACAAGGAGAAGTTGAAACCTTAGAAATTATTAAAATGAAGGGCATGATTACGAAACTAGAAGCAAAAGTTAATACCAATCTCAACCTAACTAATGTGGAAGGTAAACTATACATCAAACCCATTAAAGAGGAAATGAAAAAAATGATAGAATTAGACCATGAGCATAACAAAAAGGCCTTGAACCTTATAATCTTTGGTTTTAAAGAGGAGGTAAATGAGGATACATTAGCCATAGCCCAGAAAGAATTACATAATAGGTTACAAATTGAAACAACATGTCTCACAGAAGCAACAAGGTTGGGGAAATTAACTGAGAGTAAAGAAAGGTTGATCTGAATAACGGTGAGCTCTACTAACCATAAGTATGACATACTTAGTAAAACCTCAAGTCTAAAAGGAATGGGAATATTTATAAACAAATATCTTATTCCAGAAGATCAAGCAGAATTAAGAAAGGAGGTTCAAAAAGTAAAAGAAGCTAGGAAGGAAGGAAAATGAGCGATAATCAAAAATAGAAAACCCGTTATTAGAGATAGAAACCAAAAAGATAGTAATAAATAGCAATTCAACATGCTCCAGATTTTATCTTGGAACTGTCGGGGCTTTCCTTGGAACAAAGGCCGCAAGCTAAGGTGGATCTTGAATGAAGTTGATATTATATTGTTAGTTGAAACTTGGGAGCACGAAGAATCTAAGGTTCCTAACATAGATGGCTTTTTACTTTGGTCAATATGGAACAAACAATCCTATCATATAGGCATTGGGGGTATAGCTTGTTACATTAGGAAGAACATCTCCCCCCATGCTAGGCTTTATAAAAAAGACCCTTACAACAAGTATATTTGGATAGAGATTTATGACATTAATGATAAAAAAACCTACATAGCAATCTGTTATTTTGCCCCTATTAATTCTAAATTCTATAAGAAAAAACATTTAGATAAAAATTGTCCTTACAATGGTTTAGAGAATGATATTTCTAGCCTAAGGAATGAAGGTAATATACTCTTAATGGGTGACTTTAGTGCCTGTACTTCAAGCAACCAGACTATTCTTATAAGCAATTATTCCAACCCTAATCTTCTTTGGTTAGACGAAGATATTACTCTAGCTAGAAAGTATAATAGAAGCTCTGAAGATCTAGGGGAAAATTTGTTTGGGTATGATATAGACAAGCTATGTAGTGCTTAAGATCTCATAATTTGCAATGGTCTAAATTAGTGGTCCAATTCTAGCCAAATGACCTGTATCCATGGGATCGGTAGCAATGTGGTAGACTATGTTATTTCTTATATCCCTTTATACAATGAAATAATAAATTTTGACATCCTAAAGGACCATGAGCCTGGATCAAATCATAGACCTTTAATTGTGACTCTCAATTTTGTCATGCATAGAGATCCCATAGAAGATAATCCTTATAGCCAAAAGAACTTGATATTTGATAGAAATAAAAATGATCTTGTTCTAAATGATTTAAAAATTAATTTGCTTCCTTTATCAAGTATAGACAACATAGAAGACCTCCATCATAATTTTACTACAAACCTCTCACATTCTATTAACAAGTTCTCAATTGAAGTCTCAAGTAATAAATGAAATAGAAAAACCAACCCTTGGTATGATAAAGATTGTAAAAGTCCAAGGAGAGAAATTAAGGAAGCTCTTGATGTGTCTCTTAAAATTGACAGGGTAAAAATCTACAAAGCCCTAACTAAAAGAAAAAATGAAATATATTCATAAAATACAAGAAAATATCTTACACCTCTCTAAGGTGGCTCCTAAGAAATTCTGGAGGCATATTCTAACTATAAAAACTAAAGGTAATATTAGAATTGCTTTACACGACTAGAATTCCTATCTTAAAAAGATTTATGAATCCCTGAATGTCATAGACAGCTTTGAAACCCTGCCCACAATGGTAGAAGTTTTCTCATTAGAAGAAATAGATTTTGGGGTTAAGCATCTAGAAAATGGAAAAGCTGAGTACATTGAAGGGTACCAAGCAAAAATCTTAAATATTGGAGGTCTTGTCCTCATCCCTCACATCCACAAGCTTTTCAATCAAGCAGTCAAGAAAGGGTTCCCTAAACCTTGGACTTGGAGCCTCATTATCCCTATTTTTAAAAGTGGGGATACAAATAACCCCTCTAATTATCAGACAATTATGATTAGCCCCCTCTTAGCCAAGTTATATGGTATTATTTTGGAAAAGAAGATTAGCAGATGGCTTGAAAGTGAAGGTAAGTGAGCTAAAGGCCAAACGGGTTTTAGAAGGCAACACTCAACAACGGACCACCTCGTTACCCTTAGGATCATTGTGGAGGAGTGTCATAATGATAAATCCAATCTCTTTTTTTTATTTGTGGACTTTAGAAAGGATTTCGATACAGCACCTAGAAATAACATTTGGAATATATTAGAAGATCTAAAGGTTTCTTTTGAGTTCAAAGCTGCCTCAATAAGGTTATACGACAATGTAATTGCCAAGTTTAAGTGCAATATTAGAGTTAAAAAAGGTTTCCCTTTCTCCCTTACCCTATTTGGCATTTACATCGATAAGCTAGAAGGTTGTTTAGAAGAAGCGGGTTGTGCTGACACATTCCTAGCTGGGACAGTGATCATCCTTCTTCTCTATGCTGACGATATTGTTCTTCTGGAAATGGATATGTATGATCTTGATAAGCAAATTCGACTTCTTAACTATTTCTTCTCTACCATGGGTATGACTGTCAACATTAACAAAACAAAAGTTATGATTATCAAATCTAAGAAGGACACTTACACTAATTTTGTGTATGACAATAGCAACTTGGATGAAGTGTCTTCTTACAAATACCTAGGAATTGATATTCATCACACGCTCAACTACAACTATAGCATTGAGAAAAGGATTAATGGGGAGTGGAAAGCTTATTTTGGTCTCGAAAATAATTGTAAAGCAGCAAACCTTGTGATGTGGGATAAAAAGAAGCTCCTCTTTGAAACTTTAGTCACTCCTGTTATCTTGTATGGTTGTGAGGTTTGAGTTTGCAGCATCTCTAGAGAATCCTGAAGGAAGATTGAGAAAATATAGAAGCGTTTTATAACATATAACCACAAAATTAAAAGCAATACACCATATCCTATTTTCCTTATAGAAGTGGGTCTTTCCCCTATCGAGAGCCTAGATATAACTAGGCTCCTGTTGTACAAACACAAAATCAATAACATGGGAGACCATAGACTTCCTAAGCTAGATTTTAATTCCATCCAAAACCACCTAAGGCTCAAGTGAGGTTGGTATAAAGATACCAGGGCCTGGTTAAACCACTGGGAGATCGACGAAAATACTGCATTGTAAAATATTAATAACATTAAAAATATTGTTACTTCTAAGTTTAAAGAGAAATTGTGGTTTGAGAAAGATTTAGAGGCTAAAAGAAAATTAAGATAATATAAGGAGGTCATCAACCATACTCTAGAAGATCAAAAGTATCTCTTTGTATTAACGAGTTCAAAGAAAAAAATTAATATAGGCAAGATAAGAATGAACTCTCATGAGCTCCATAGTGAAACAAGTCGTTGGACAGTTCCTAAAACACCATGGGTGGAAAGGATCTGCCGTCTCTGTGAGAATATGAACATTGAAGATGAAAATCACTTCCTCTTAGAGTGCCCTGCGTACACCCACATTAGATATCAGTTTCATGATCTTTGTTGCAATACTGACCTTCCTAGCCTTTTAACTTGTCAAAATTATAGTGAGCTCGAAACGCTTCTCACCAAACTCTTTAAACATAGAAATACAATTTTAAACTGATAACTAAAACTGAGAAAAAATTTCATTTTACCATAATACAATTGATATAATATCATTTATGATTGTATTTGATTTTATCATCATACAACTCTTATTGGATTTGCAATGGCCTTATGTTTATCTTTAATATAAGACAACAAGTGTTTGGATTTATAGGAAAATTGTTTGATTTAGCAAAGTGAGTTGTGTGGGTGCGTAGGAAGAATGCTTGACTTGCTAGAATATGACGTGTAATGTGGTTTCACGGATAATAGAGTGGATCTTCAAAACACTAACCAATATTAATGGTTGAAAAGAAATTTATATATTACAAATAAAAAAATCTTTATATTTTAATAAAAAACTTTTACTATATTAATATGAGTGATAAGTTGAATTTTCAAAATACTCACTTAATTAATTAAAAACACTAAAATATGCAATCAAATCTCATGACCATCTTTTAATGATTTGTATTTAAATTTATTTCACAAATGGTTGTTCTTTTCGGACCATCTTTTTATGATTTGTATTTAAATTTATTTCACAAATGGTTGTTCTTTTCACCATCTTTTTATGATTTGTATTTAAATTTATTGTTGTCAACCATATCAAAATGCAATGAAAATTAAGAATGAATTTTAATTAATTTAATTTGTATTAATGTAAAATAAGAATAAGAAATCAATTATAATTAATTTAATTTGCATTAATGTATAGTATTTTACATTTTCTATAGTCTTGTTATTTATAAATACCTAATCTTTAAGTATAAATAATAAACACTCTATAATCAAAATAAACACTTATAATGTATGACATAATCATTGAGTTCATTAATTTATTTTATAAATTTAAATGGTTCAAACAGGTTATTATGAGTTCATTAATTTATTTTATAAATTTAAATAATTCAAACACGTTATTATGAGTTCATTAATTTATTTTATAAATTTAAATGGTTCAAACAGGTTATTATGTTTGTGTTGATTTTTAAAAAAATAACATAAATTTAAATGGTTCACATTCATTAAAAAAATAAGGAATATGATAGAATTTGAATAGTTCATAAATATTATTATATAATTATATATTGATTAATATATTGAAATTAATGTTTTTATTTGAAAATTAAATTTAAATATTATATATTTTTATAATTACATCTAAGTATTATTATTGATTATAATGATTATAAACAAAAAAATTATAAGATATTTATATATTGTGAGAAGAATTTCATTTATTTATTTGTGTGACAATATTAATTTAAACAAATAACAATGTATCCAAAATTATTAAAAACAATTAAAATAATTATTTAAATGTTTATTTAAAAATATAAAATAAATTAAAATGTAAAATATAAAGCATTAAACTCAATAATTAAGGCATCATTCAAATACAATATTTAAAATGCACTTGGTAATTATATTTATCAATTACAAATAATGAAATGTTAATAAATATAATATGATAAGAAAACATAAATACTATATCATTCATTAATAATATCATATACAGATTCCGAGGAAAAAAAATATCATATACAGATAATGTGTTTTTAAAGGAAACTCAAAGTTAAAAAAATAAGTTTTTAATTTTTTCAAATGTTTATTATGGTTATGATTAGCATCTTTTAAATAAAAGGTTTAAACAAACATAATTTTAAATAGAATTTCATTATCTTAAACTCATGTTGTGAATTAACAAGATTGTATGAAATTATTTTGTGAAAAATTGTTGTTCATGTGATATGATATGATAGGATGCATAATGAAAATATTTTACAGCCCATAAGGGTTTAGAAAATTGGAAATTCTAGTGAAATTTTTGTATTTACTAGTAAAGTTACATAGTATACAATATAAAATGATGGCTTACCTACCACATGGGAATCCAAGTTAGCCATTGAAGGAGTATCTATTGGGTTCTAACATTATGAGCCAAAATATCACAAACTTAAATAGAAGGAAAGTCTTTCCTTTGCGGGGAAACCAAAATTCTTTGCTATGTTGGAACATATTCCCATCGTAGACATGCCATGGACCTTAGAATTATTTCTAAGTAGTTATACCAAGGTTGAAACATCATTACTTGGTTCCCTAGTGTCTAGTTCTCGTGGCATTGCTTGCTAGTACCTAGCCGGGTGTCTTGGACCAAGAGTTTTTCCACATTTGACCCCCATAAGTATGGATATGCCAATATTTCCTTGTTTGTCCACTCATGTAATGAATTTCCATGTTTTTAGGACCTGTTGATGGAAATTCTCACCTCCTGCTGACAAGAGCTGTTTCCCTAGGTCTGAATGGTTCAGATCTAGAACAAGTGGGTGATAACAAGGATAAGAACTTTCCCTAGAATTGGTAGATGTCTAGAATGAGTCCTTTAACTATCCCGGAGTATGATGTAGAAGTCTTCTATGGTGTTATATCTCCATATATGTAAGGTCTGCGATAAACACATCAAACAACAAACAAGATCAAAAGTACAAAAAACTGATCTACAACTCTATATTAGTGACTAAGGAGTCTGATAACAGACACCACGATTTGAACCCAAAATCCGATGACATTCGATGAAAAGTAATTTTTTTGTTGAATTACAATGATGAAAAGTAGTGTTTTGTCTGATTTGTTTTTGTCATCTTGATGAATCATCGAAAATACGACACATATGATGTTGGTTTTGCGACCATTCGGTTCGTCTCTTAAGTGACGATACTGTCATCGGATTGCAATTGTATTAAGGATTTTTTCCAATGGTAACTAGGTTAATATCCTCGGATATTCGACGACAGTTAAATTTGAAAATATATAAATTACAGAAACATTCCAACATGTTTGTTTTAGAAGCGACGAATGGTTTGGAAAAATTATCTATTCCTCGATGGATGGTTTGAGGAATTGTTTTATTCTTCAACGGGCGGTTTGCGGGATTATTTTTTCTTTGTCACACAATTTGCGGATTTTTTTTATATTTTTCGACAAACCATCGTTTGCGAAAAACAGTGATGTGTGGACCTTGATTTTTTGAATATTGTCGATAGTCTTCATTCACGAACTTTATGACAAAATGCCAAATAGCAATATTCTTGATCCAAATGAACAAAATCGACAATTTCTTGCTAGACTATGGGATGCAGCAAAAACAAGGGGTGATGGGAAATTTTATTGTCCATGTAGTCAATGCAGGGGATTTAAGAGTAGAAGAATATTGATCGCAATAGCCAAAATACATTGTAGGGAACATAGACACCTTGAGGGGGGAATGAATATCATCCATTTGTAAGTTTAGCATTATAAAGTTTTTCATATTTTTTGCTTTGGTAAATGTATGTATTATTTTAATATTTCCTATATTAACTTATATCTATTGATGTATTAATGTAATTATAAAGGAAATAAATCCTACAGCATATCTTCTAGAGGAACTGCTTTCAGAACAAGTACCGAAGGAACATGGAGCGCCTATACTTAATGGACAACAAGTGAATGATCATATTGAAGAAGATGATCATAGTGATAACGTAGTTGAAGATGATGGTACAAATACATTGATCCATGATTCATTTAATGTTAGAATGGATGATGATGATGATGATGATTATAATGAAAATATTGATGACTTTGATGATGTTCACTATATACCTCTTCTTGAGAAGGAATACGAACTCCTTTATGAAGGCTCCAAAACAAATATTCTCTTTTCTATATTGTTGATAATGAACTTGAAGGTTATGAATGGTCTTTGAAACAAATCAATCGCATGGATGTTAAGGTGCAATCATGACAAAGTTTATCTTTATTCCTCTAATAATTGTATTGTTAATCTATAAGTCAAATTATTATGAATGAAGTGTGTTTCATTAATAATATTTATATATTAAATTAAATCTATTTTTATTTTAATTTGATGTAGCTTGATAGCTGAATTTTTGTTACCACCATCAAATATTTTACCTTCCACATATCGATATTTATCTTCCATCATAAAAGAGATTGGAATGCATTATGAAGCAATTCATGCATGCCCCGATGACCATGTTATATATTATAATCAACATGAATTTGCAACAGAATGTTCTGAATGTCATATAAGTATATATTGAATAGATCAAGTAACAAAAAAGGTGCCTCACAAGGTTCTTCGTTATATTCCCATCATTCCATGTTTGCAACGACTGTTCAGGTGCAATAACATAGCGCAACTTATGGATTACCATGCAAGGAACATAAGTTAAGATGGCGTTATTTGAATTCCTACATATGGTTATTCATTTAGAGATCTGGAGGAAAAGTGGCCTCACTTTAAAGAAGAATCCCATAATCTTAGGATTTCTTTCACAGCATATGGTGTTAATCCATTTGCACAGATGAGATCCATTTACACAGTGTGGCCTATTTTTGTTATCAATAATAACATTATTGCATTGTTGTCAATAAAGAGGGAGCATATAATGTTGTCGATGATTATTCCAAGTACATTGTTGTTGTTTAGGACATTTCACCCTTGTAACCTAAGGTCTCAGGTTACCAACTTACTACTATACTTGCAGATGATCAACTTTTACAAAGAATGGAAAGAGAATAAGAAGAAAGTATTGACTTACCCGATTAACGCCTATTGATCCAAGATTAATCTTCTCTCACTCCAATCTTCTCCAAAGATTCTAGGGATGCTTCTCTTCACCTACAAAGAGACAATTCTTCAAGAAATATCTCATACATATATAAATCAAAGGTTAGATGAAAAACATAATAATAACATCATTGAACATATTCATTAAACCGATATACATGAGATAGATACAATACAAGATTGGAAGAAGAATTCTCTTTATTAACAAAAGGTGAATAGGTAAGAATACAACCCAAATTTTGACACAAGGACTTGTCTGCAACTGAGGACTCTGAGTTATGCTGCTCCAAGACTTTGAATATATAACACCAGCATAACTTTTCTCTCCAAAAATTGATTAATTAGCCCAACCCCAAGGCCTCTATTTATACTTTGGGAAATAGAGTGGTTTCGAAGGTTGGGATGTTTAAGACAGTTGGGATAGTTATGGATTAGGACCCAACTAATCTCATCTAATATTGATTTATATTTTTTAATGTTGAATTAAGGTATACACGGGTATTAATATAGGAAACTTGCGTATGACACACGTGTGTCTTGAAGGAAACTAGCGTATGCAAGTATACACAGGTTGCAATGAACATAGTCACGTATGATACGCGAGTTGAAATGCACATAGTTGCGTATGCATACAAATACTCAAAATAAAAATATATAAGGTTGGTCTGAAGATAATGCATCAAAGTTCATGCACATCTATAGTGTTTTGGCCACTTCAATCCAAATTGTCCTTTTGTGTACCGACATGATGAATGTCAGCACTCAGACAGAGAAGTGCCATTTTGGATGATAACAGATGCCCCCTAATGTGTGAGGTCAGAGGGAAGCGATGGCCGAAATGCATTACAATCTTAGTCTTGGAGAACTCAAAAGTCCAAGGAAGCAGAGGAAGTACCTAAAACAAATACATATCAATGTCATATACAAAATCATATCTGAGGATGCCATGTTCAATATACTAGAACACTAGCTCCTTTACAATATTTGATTACATCATATAATATAGGTACAAGACCACGTATATTACAAAGGTGGATCGAAGCCACAATATACAATGATGAGTCTTCAAAATATGGAAACTGTGTAAGGTGAACAAAACATAATCTTGAGAAACTTAGGTTATAGATGTGAACCCAAGGTCTTAGTCAAAATACAAAGGAACCAGTACAATCCAGGCCATGTGAATAGATATGTTGAAGTCGAACATGGAAAGGATTCAACAGATTTTCAATCAATAGGCTAAATTGACAACTGAAGCAAAGGAGTTCACCAATGATGAAAGTGAATCCTAAGGTACCATCGTCAAAACTCTAGGTCTTTGTCTTCAGGAATTGTTGATGAGAAACCATGCTATGATGAGGAAGGAAATAGATCCTCCAAAAGATCACAAGAGTGACTAGGAACTGGATAAGAGAAGGTATACACAAGTAATAGTTAGATAAGATAATGATGGAATCGGGATAATAAGAAGAAATAGGGATAAATCCTTGAATAGTGAGCATGACATAGAGATGACCCAAGGAATATTTTAACTTTTCAAATAGGAAAACTAGACTTATCTGTCATGTAGGAGACATGATCAGATTCCCCATGTATAAAGGACAAGTGGAGGAGTAAGACAACTTGAAGTGATAGCTGAAACTGAAAGTGTACACTGAGACATGAGTATCAAAAATTTCAGAGAGTGCTATGTTCAAGGAGGACATGTTGCCGCCGTTTGTAACCCAAAAAGAAAACTTCTTCCTTATATTTTCTGTTAAATTTTAACGAGTCCAAGAAAGTCAACTCAGGTCTCTCTTAATTTTTAATAATCTTGAAGAGGGGAGAGAATACTGCTTGATGATGTCATTGATTCATGGATTTTACGAGCCCAAAATAGTACATGCTCATTGGTGTTTTCATGTTTAGAGAGTTTGAAAACTCTGAAGAAGACTCTAGGGGGTTCCTTTTTCATCCAATTTAGTCTCTTGAGGCCGAAAAATTATAAAACATACCATAGAAGAACTCTCTTGACTTCCGAAGAAGAAAAGGCACACCTTTTTCGTACTTAGTTAGGGAGGTCCGAAAAAGGTTAAATTACCACCTACCCAATGCTCCCTCAAGAGAAGCATATAGCTTGAGTTTTACAAGTGTGAAGGAAAGCAAGATCACATGGAAATATCCATTTGATTACGAGGAATGGGGCTTACAACAGTAAAATTGATGCTTTGTTCTTAGTGTTTAATGAGCATGACAAAGACATAAAGTACACTCAGAATATTTTTCATGTTTAGGTCCAAAGCACGAAAAAGAGAAAACTAAGCTCATACTGGGCGCTTCTTTTCTGGAATTTTAGTCCCTCGCGTCTGGAAAAATGATAAATCTATGCATGAGAATACTCTTCTCAATTCCTTAGAAAAGAGAGCGATCCTTTCTCGTGTTATTCCACATGGTCCGAGAAAGTGATAACCTACCACCAATGTGGATTCCCATTCACATATTCTTAACGAGCATGAATGGACAAGTTTACTTGACAGTTAAGTCTATTTTGAGGAGTTAGACTTGAGCCTAAAGAAACTCCATAAGGGTGGGGAGCCTTATAAAGGGGATAGCTTGTAAAAAGAGACCAAAATGAGGCTCAATTTGGCATGAAAAGTAGCTAAGAAGGCTCCCCTAACCTACGACAACTACGGCATGAGTACCAAATGACAAAAAATGTCTTCTAAACTAGGGTACTCATGGAAGGAAAACCCTATCCAAGGAAGAACAATGGTATAGACAAGGTAATAATGGTTAAATACCATAGTCCGTGGTCAAAGTAGTGATCCTAGGGTTAAGGCGGATTAGGTATAAACGCAAAAATGCATACAAATGACCAAAATCCTAACCTATATGAGTAAATAACCACTTTTAAGTAACCTTGGACCTATTGCATTAGGAAAACATGACATGGTATTAGTTGATTTTTATTAGAAATTAAAACTATAGGTTAGAAACCCACATTTTGATATTATTTCTATAAATAGTTCAAAAATAGAAATCAAAATCACCATTTCATATTTTTACCCAATATAGGCAATTTTTACCTTTGACTTCAATCGCTCGGTGTGGACAAACCAGTGGACGAATTTCAAATATGTAAGTGTCAGGTAACTCAGCTGAGTCATGCTCTTTCATTTCATCCAATCAAATTTTTAATTTTATGCAAAATTTTAATGTTTTAAGCCATTTTTACGAAGGTCGCGCCTTATACGCAAGTATGCAACTTTCACAGTCACGTACATGTGTTTTATACATGACTTGCTCAAAGGAAACCCACGTATGATATGAAACATGTCCAAAGGAAAGTCACGTATAGTTTGCGACATATGAAAAGCATAATTAGGGCCAAAATCAAAGTTTTTAATAATTTTTTATGTTTGAAAATGGCTTTATGGACAGGCTAAAACATGGTGTTGGAGTGGAGGGAGAGGGAACATGAAACCATGGACCAAGATGCACTTTGTAGTGCCCCCATGATGCATGCATTACGACAAAGTGGGTTGCTAAAGTTCTTTTGTACTTCACCTATGTGATCTAATGTCCGTTTCCTGGAGTTTTTGAGCAACTATTGGGATCATGATCTAGGTGCATTTGACCTAAAAGGTGAGATTCTAGAAATTGCACTAGAAGACATTTATTTTATTGCAGGTTTGTCGTGACTAGGAGCTCCTATCAACTTGGAAGGTATCGGGAGGGGTGGTGACCTTCTAAGTGTTCAGAACTATATTGACACTTACTGTGTGCTTGACACTCAGGAAAGGGGAACTTGCATCCCTATTGCACATATCCGTAGCTTGCCATTAGAGGTATTGGTAAGCATAGTAGTAAGGGTTACAGGATCGACATCACTCCATATTGCAACTTGAAACCAAATGAAAATTGTGGCAGAATGCCTACAGGGAGATTTATTTGATTAGTGCTAAAGAGTAATCCCAATAATGAAAAAGCAACTCTCTGACTCCAAGAGAGGCCGGCGTAAGAACTTTGTCTATTCTAGTATATTGGTGGCCATTTTATTTGAGAGAGTTCCTGCCCTTATCCCTACAATACCTCTACCAGCTTTCTCTCCCCATCAGCCTAGACTGAGTAGGTGGGGAGAAATCTTTCTCTGCCAGGGCGGCATTGGCTCAGTTCAAAGTGTCTTTGATGATGACTTCTACTTATGGTGGGGATGACAACTACCAACATTAGAATGGTTTCCATATTCTGGGATGGATTTCTGGGGTGACAATGACCTTGTCCTCCCTCCTCGAGGAGCATGGGGAGCATCAGGTATTTTGTTTTTTCAAGTTTTTAAATTTTTATGAATTTTTAATCATAAAAGATATATACATATGTATAAAGTTTTTAATCCTTTTAATGTTTAAAATGCAGATAATGGGCCAGTCTGCCCTAATGGGCATCCTCATATGTATGTGTGACCAGTGGTAGGGGAGGATCAGGGTTTGATCAGGGTTCTTGAGGGGAAGCTGGCCATGCTTACCCAAAGATTCCCTACTTTACACATTGAGCAGATCCCTGCCATCATGCAGGACCTAGTGGTTGGTATGCCACCTACCTAGATATGCCTTATGAGGAGGCTAGCCAGGGAAATGCTTTTTTACATAGAGGCCGCAGAGGCTTCAGCAGTTGAAGAAGTTGAAGATGCTCGGGAACAGGATGACCAGGATGACCAAGGTGACCAGGGTGGTTAAGATTAGGTATAAGGCGCATTTTATGGATTACGATCCACTTTTTGTAAATTTTTATATATCTATATAGCTATGAATAAATATGAGGATCAAGAACTCGACCTTTCTATATGGACAGATATTCACACACACACACACACACACACACAC
>LPNX011155306.1:69260-79260 GCA_001517045.1 Pseudotsuga menziesii
CGCACCTGATAAGCTCGATTGAGCTGGGAAACCACCAGTTGATAGTCAAGTCTAACTTCCAACTGAGTGATGCCATGTGACACAACATCCCATAAAATCTCGATGACAACCCTATACTCAGCCACATTATTGGCAGAAGGATCTAGGAAAGTGCCTCAAGAGGCAACTAGCTCCCCCAAGGGTGAGTAAATAACCCATCCAGCTGAATCCAGGTTTCAAGTGTAGCAACTAGCACCATATGAAAAACCTAAGAACCACTCAGAAGACATCTGTAACAACCAACATATGATATAAGAACACAAACTGGCTAGCTATTGTACATAAAGTTACATACAATAAAAATACAAGAAAAAGTGTTAAGCCTAGGCATAGTACTTCTTTAGGTAGAGCCCGTTTCTAGGCTCGGGAAACTTATTCCCTTTGAAATTAGTTAATTCATATGCCCCTTTCTTCAATAATTTCGACACGACATAGGGTCCTAACCACATAGACCTGAATTTCCCTACCCCCAGGGGTTCTTTGTCCTGGTCCTTGAGCAAGACAAGTTCCCCTTCATAAAAAATCCTAGGTTTGACCGATTTATCATACTGATTTTTCACCCTATTCTTGTGAGCTTTGTTTGCAGTCAGTGCATCTCTATGCAACTCATCTAAATGTTCTAAGTGTAGTAAAAATTCTTTTAGCTTAGTCGTATTAGGTAACACATGAATGGAAATTTTTAAAGATGGGATTTCACATTCAACCAGGGTTACTGCTTCCACTCCGTGAACGAGTTGGAAAGGTGAGAACCCTGTGGCAGTTTTCACATTGGTTCGACAAGCCCAAAGTGCAGGATACAACATGATGTGCCAATTTGACCATGCTGCATTAATAGTACACTTGAGAATAGTCTTCAAGGTCTTATTGACTGCCTCAACTTGACCATTTTCCTGTGGGTAGAAAGAATATGAATGTTCTTGTTTAAACCCTAGCATAGTATCCAACTCGGTCATCATGTTGTTTTGGAAGTGACTTCCATGGTCAGTGAAAATCTCTTTAGCAATACTGAAACATGTGATAATATGGTTAAAAACGAAAAAAGCTGCAGTTTCCTGGTCAGCTTTATAGGTGGGTATTTCCTCTACCCACTTCGTGAAGTAATCATTAGCGACAATAATATGTTTGTGCCCCCTAGCAGAAACTGGTTTGCACATCATGTAATCTATCCCCCATTTGGTGAAGGGGACAACTGTGATGATGGGAAATAATGGAGCAGGATGTGACCACATCTTTTTGGTGTAAATATGACAAGGACGTCAATGCTTCACAGCTTCCACACAATCTTTGAAGATTGTGGGCCAGAAATAACCGACACGTAAAATATTCTGGGCCATTGCTAACCCAGATAAATGACCCCCACACGCTCCGCTATGGGCATCATTTAGGAAAATCTCATCCTCTTCGTGGGTGATGCATCGATGCAAAATAGAGTCTACCCCTCTTATATACAAAGTATCTCCGATGATGAGATAGTTTTTCGCATGTGTGCATAACTTGCATCGCTCTTCCCACGAAAATATTGCAGGGCACTTTAGAGTCTAAAGATAGATAAGTATATCCCCATACCACGGGTTATAGGTGGAAATCAAGAAAATGTGCTCATCTGGGAATGAGTCTTCTTCAATTGCTATATCTTCTTCAACTGGAAATTATGCAATGAGCTCAGCAAAAACTAAGGATTTTTTGGATTTGGCAGATTGAAAATCCAAGTCAAACTTCTAGAGAATGACTATCCATTTGTTAAATCTGCCTCCAACTATGTATCGAGAAAAGACATATTGGAAAGGATTGACATCCGCCACTATTATTGTAGTACTCAGGAAGATATAGTGATGTAACCTCTGAACAACATACACAGCTGCTAAGGCCAACTTTTCGACGTGGGAGTACTTAAGTTTAGGGCTAGCTAAAGCATGACTAAGATAGTAAATGACATGCTCTTGGAGCTTATCATCCTCCTGGACTAGAACTACCCCAATGGTCGACTCGGATGTGGCCATATACAATATAAAATTGTGAGAGTAATCTGGACAAAATAAAGGTGCTGACAACAAAGATTTCTTTAATGCCTCAAACGCAAGTTGTGCGGTCTCATCCAATACAAATGGGGTGTCCTGTTTCAATAGGTGCATTAAACCTTTGGTGATTTTGGAATAATTCATGATAACACATCAAAGAAAGTTAGTCTTCCCTTGCAGGCTCTGAAGTTTCCTGATGGAACGAGGAGGAGGCAGATTTACAATGGCCTCAACTTTCAAAGGATCCACCTGAATACCTTTGTTAGAAACAATGAACCCGAGCAACCTACCTGAATCGACACAGAAAATGAACTTGTGGGGATTCAAGCAAATTTTATAATGTCTGCATCGTTCAAAGATTAAATGCAAGTGACCTAGGTGATTGATCCTCTTATGAGAATGTGCTGGCAGATCATCAAGGTAGGGTTCAACAATAGACTTAATGTCATGAAAGGAAAAATTCATTGCCCGTTGAAAGGTAGCCCCTGCATTTTTCAATCCAAAAGGAATTTTCTTGTACGCGAATGTACCCCAAGGAAAAATGAAACTTATTTTATATTGGTCTTTTGGATTGATTTGAATCTGATTATACCCAGAGAAACCATTTATAAACAAAAGTACTTCACTCCTCGCACAAGCATCAATGATTTGATCTATGAACGGTGTGGGGTAGTTATATTTTGGACAAGCTTTGTTTAAAACACGAAAATTAGTACAAACCTGTATCGTCCCTTGATTTTTATCAACAAGAATAGGGTTGGATACCCATTCTATCAAAGCTATCAGGTAAATAAAACCAGCTTTCAACAGTTTTTCAACTTCAGCCTTAACAGTTGTTGCTTTACGTGGATTGACAGGTCTAAGTTTTTGTTGATCTGGTTTGGCATCAGGATAGGTTCGGATTTCATGTTTGACTATCGATGGATCTATGCTTGGCATCTCCTCGTATTTCCAGGAAAAAACATTGCGAAATTCCTTAAACAAGGCCGTATAGATAGCAATCTCCTTTGGAGAGCAGTTTGCACCAATATATACATTTTCCACAACGTTTGGGTTCACATAGATGTTGATAGGAATAGTAACGGAAAATTTTTCCATGTTCCCCTCGGCGAAGATTACCTCCCTTGGTAAGGGATTGATTGGTATATCAACATAACTTTCCAGTCTCACATGAAACTCTTGAATTTCAATCCTGCTTAACTATGGAAGGAAGTAGCATCTATGATGAAGATCTTCATAGATCTTATCTTGTCCACTCATGGCTTTGTTTGAAGGCAAAGCCATGTCTAAGAAGTCGTCAGTATACAAAGAGTTATCTGCCCAAGCAGGATGATAGGATTCTTCCGACTCCTCTGAGACTGTAGGAGGAACCAAAATAGGATCAATAGTGGTGTTAATGATAGCTTGATAAGCTACTTCCACTGTTGATAAGGGCACTTTAGGCTCATGACAGGAAGGAAGGACCCAAGGATCTGTTCTATCGCTAATCATTGCAATAGAATTCCCTACACTAGTAGAACCTAATAGTTAATCAGGATTGGGATATGAAATGTGCCCATTAATGATGAATACATTCTAGCCCCTAAGCTCTCTGAAGCAGGTTTGACCTGATCAACCAATGGCAAGGTGGACTCTTTAGTTTCCATGCGTCCCTTCTGAGTGAAACTGAGTTGGTCTAATGTAACCAACTTCCCTTAATGTGGAAACACTACTACCCAAAGAATAACCAATGTAATGGTAGACATGGCATAATTCCAACTTCTCCCCAGGAGAAAGTTATAATCCAGTGGCGCATCTATTACCTCTACTTCAACAGACACTGCCTTCCCTACCAACTTTATCTTGAAAGATGGCAGGATACCATGTGGACGAAATGACCTTCCATCGAAAGTAGTAAGTAGGGTGTTTGATGGAACTAGCTATGGAGATCCAAGAGCCTTCCAGCAAGTCAAGGACATGACACATGTGGAAGCACCCTCGTTGACAAATTTACTTCCAATGGTTTTTTCGCCATGGATGACATCTATGGATAAGGCCACATGATATGGCAGGAAAATTTTGACATCAGACAAATTAAACTTCGCCATGAGGCTTGATGAATCCATACTACCTAAGGTGGCTAAGAGCGCATCTTGATGGGAGGGACAACTCTGTAACACCTCCAAAGCTGACATCACACAAGGGGTTTGGGCTAAATCTTCAACTACAGAGTAATTGGCTATAGCCCTAGCATTAGGATTGTGTAATGATTTTTTGAAGACACCTTTTGGTATCTTAGGCATAGTTTCAACAAGTTTTTTAATTTTGAGAGGGTTATAAGTTTCACCTATAGACTTACCCTTCTCAGGAGCCTCTGTCTCATAGTTCTTGTTTCTAGTCTGGAGTAAGGTATGGGAAGGAACCATGTTAATATAGTTTGGGTCAGGGGCATTAGCAGTGCCCCTTGCTACATTATAAGATGAAGTTGCATTCTATACTTGGGGAAAAGGATCCTTTATAACAACCGGTTGTTGATTTTTTAGCAGTTTCTAAGCTTGATCCATAAGAGGGCATTGATAGTCAGGTGATCTTCCTGGCACAACTTACATGGAAATTTCACCTTCTTCTTCTCTTTTTTTCCCCCATCAGTATTGTTTATGGGTTTTGGCTTGTTTTGGTTTCCCTCACCTTTCTTCCTCTTTGTATTTTTCCCATTGGGCTACTAATTTCCCTTTTGGGAGGATTGAGAAAAAATGTTTTCATTTTTGGGTGAGGGGGAAGGATTTGCTACCTCCACTGTAGAGTGTTTAATGGATAAATCATGGATTATTTTCTCCAAATATTCCACAGTGGGAGATTTAACTGAACCAACCAAACCATCGGCATGGGGTCCAGGCTTACGTTTCTCAACACTATGTGTTGGCCTCGGTGCATCAGGGATGATTTCATATAGAATCCTAGACTGAGAATATATCAAATCTAATTAATGGGCCCTAAGGATAGCCACTTCCCCATTAGTTACTCCTGAAGTGGATACATCCTTAGATATATATGGAATTAAGGACTTAAGGAACCATTCTAACAAAAACTTCGGAGGGATAATGGCCTTAATGATCCTTTTAAGTCTTCACCACTTTTGGATGTGATATGAAATATGAGTGGTTTTGTCCTGCTAAAAGGTGGACAGTAAGTTTTTTCCAACATCATACTGTATGGGAAGTTGGAGATGGTAAGGAACACATTAGCTAAGTTCCAAAAACTATCAAACAAGGCAGAGGGCAGTTCAATGTACCACTTTGCTGTGACACTAGTCAGAGTTCTTTGGAACAATCTTAACCGAACGGTGTCATCATTCAGTGAGTTGGAAGAGCACCACAAGTGAAAGGTGGTGATATGATCCCTTGGGTCTTCACCAAATTTGCCTTCTAATTTTGGAATATCTGAGGGTAATTTGGTAGGGATAGGTGGCCAGGTGGCATCATGTTTCACCAGGTCATTCATTAACTTGGACAACTCTGGCAAGTTCAAAGTTGCAAGGAAAGGAAGTTTGGGTCTAACCAGAGCTTGAAAAGTATGAGCTTGGGAAGTAGAAGGACTTTCCCCCTGATTCCCAAAAGTAAAGGCGAGGTTGCCCCCATCTACCGGTTGTGAAGTAGTCAGACCACTTTGGAAAGGATTCCACCCATAAGCCAGTGGATTGTTCATATGTGGTGCAGTGTATGTGGTTTGAGCTACTCTAGTTGAAACTACAGTTTGGAAAATAGGAGCAGGTATCCCTTCACTAAAAAGAAAGAAAGGAGAGCTCATGAAAGGAGCTGAAACCGGTGTTTGAAAACCTTGACCATAAGGGTTAGTGTTTCCAAACCTAATCCCTACATATGCAGGTGTGGGGCCTGCATATGGAGTGGATGGGGGAATTTGCCCCCCATTCCAAGGAAATCCCTGGACAAATGAAGAGGATCCAATAGGACCACTCTGAGCAGTGTGTGCAAAAGAAGGTGAAGCAGAAGGTACACTAGGAATCCCAGTGACCACCCCACTAGAAGTTCCTTCCACATTTGTCGAAGCTGGTGGTTGAACCACCTAACTAGTTGGAGTTAAGGGAGTAGCAAGTATACTTGTTCTAGGGGTACCAATCCAGGGAGGTGGCATTCCTTCAGCCGGAATAACTGAAATGGGGGTATAAGGACTTTCTCTTGTACTAGACATTATTCTTCTCACAGGAACACCAATCATAGGTGAATTGAAAGGACGAACCTAGACGATCACAGGACCATTTAGGTAAGTAAGAGGTGAAATAAAATTTCTTGAAAACTCGTCATATTGCAATACTTCGATATCTATTGTGGTTGTATAAACCTGGTTTTCCCTAAGTTCTGGTTCACCCAGAACTTCACTAATTCCTACCGGTTCGAAAGAACCGTCTGTTTCTAATCTTCACTTTTCAGGGGGCGGTACTAGAGGCTCCATTGTAGTAAACAAAGGAAGGTTTAGCAACCTTATTGACCTTCTGAGAGGTTGGTCCTCCATGATTGAAAATTTTACTCTTCACACCCTAAGGTCGGCTAAACACAAACAAACCGCAGAGCAATCACTACAAAATTTCCTAAAGCCACAACAAAAACAAGGGGTACAAGATATACTTTCCAGAAGAAACCTGGGAGACCGTTACTTGGTGTTCTTGAAGATGTTCTTAGGCACAAGTGGAGGAATCACCCACCAACCTGCCACATTTTCTACAAGGGTTACCTTCCAATCTTGTCCAAGGTCAACCGGAAATAGCCTTTCAGTCTACCTGTGTATAAACGCTAGATGTCAAAAGAGACTAAAGGCTACCGCAACTATACTGATAGTCTAGGGGTACAGTCACAATCCTGGTTTGTATGCATGGGCAAGGTAGTAGAGCTCGAAACTCTATCTATGACAGAATCCCCAGATGCGCAAAAACCTTGGTCTACACTTTGACAAGGAATCAGAGGGTTATCTCCTCAGTCCAAGCCTCCATGCGGCCTCGTGCTTAGCTGCCATTTGAGAGGAGCTTCCCATATACAATCAACATAGAAGAGGATTTACTTAACAATTGGCCAACTACATCTGAATTTAAACACTTATGGGGAGTTAAACCCCTATTCCACTAGTCTAGCCTAAGCTAGTTGGTGTATGAGCCTATAAAATAAAATTTACTAATAATTTTTAAATTATATCATTCATTTTAAGGGCCGTTATTAGTCAGAAGGTAAATGGCGTGAAAGACTGTGATATTATAGACTCGATAAGAAAAAGTAAAATGATGTATAAAGCAAATTCCAAAGAAAATTGCAACTACTTAAACCTTTTTTTTTGTAAATGTAAGCTAATGAAATTGAAACTAAGTGCTAGAAAACTAACACTTCTTTTTATAATTTTTGAAATTTTATCTGAAAAACACTGACAAGAAAACGACCAAGTGCAACTAAATGCAAAAGTATAAGATGTTTTTCTTCACTTTTTCCAAATTATTCAAAAACTACAATGCAACTAAATGCAAATTTTTTTAAGCAAGTTTGAATAATCAGAGCATATAATAAGTAAAATGAAGTATAAATGACCCGAAATAACCCGCTTCAACCAAACAAGAAGAAGACTCGGACAAAACCAACTTGGAGAGACTATTGAACCCAAAAAAAAAATCCACTAGATTCACAAAAGAACAAATGCTACCCTGCCACTACAAAATGCAGTACATAATCTAAATTGTCCAAAGTCGTGATCACTGACCTAGACACAAAGCACTGAAATCATCAACCAAGCAGGAGGACAAAATTCGAATTACAAGATGAAAGAAAATTCAAACCAAGAAAGCTCAAAGGCTTCAAAAAAAGCACAAGGTGTGACATAAGACTTTTAGACGCACAGAGTCATGCCAAAATCAGAAGACTCCCAAGAGTTCTACTACTCCAAGACTATGAAGATATAGCACTAGCATAACTTTGCTCTCCAAAAATTGATTGATGAGCCCCACCCCAAGGCCTCTATTTATACTTTGGGAAATAAAGTGGTTTCGAAGGTTGGGATGGTTGAGACAGTTGGGATAGCTATGGATTATGACTCAACTAATCTCATCTAATCTCGATTTATATTTTTTAATGTCGAATTAAGGTATACGCAGGTATTAATATAGGCAACTCGCGTATGACACACGTGCTGCTCAAAGGAAACTCGCATATGCAAGTACATGTGAGTTGCAATACACATAGTCATGTATGCATACCAATACTCAGAATAAAAATATATAAGACTAGTGTGAAGATAATCCATCAAAGGTCATGTACATCTATAGTGTTTTGTCCACTTCAATCCAAATTGTCCTTTTGTGTACTAACATGATGAATGTCAACACTCGGATGGAGAAGTGCCATTTTGGCTGATAACAATTGTGTCTACAACTGTTTTATTTTTACTGTAGTCATGGCAGCTCAATTGTCGCATTTTATTTCCTAATGTCGTATATATATTTTTTATTATACTCTTGTGCATGGTTTATATATATTAATGGTTCTTGTAATTATATATTTTATATGTACTTCAAATCAATTAGGTAAGTTCCAAGTCAAAGATATGAATATATATATATATATATATATATATTGAACCTCTTATAGACGAGATACTGAATTTATGGAATGGAATCAATATGTATGACGTATCTAGACCAATATGAGAAAAGAAATTTCATTTCCATGCAATGGTCGTATGGACAATACATGATCCCTTGGGTTAACCCATTTTTGTGGTTTGTATTTGTAAGTCCCACTTTAATTGAATTTAATTATATGTAGTTAATAAAGTTGATATATAATTATAATTGACATAGATATTCCATATCTATATATTGTAGGTCTTCATACAAAGGGAAAATTTGCATGTCCAGTTTGTGGTCCTAAGGTCAAATCTCGTCGCTCAAAAATCTTAAGAAAGGAGACGTTTGATGAGTATAGGCACTTCCTCTCTAAGAATCACAGGTATAGAAGAACTGAAAAAAATATTTTCAATGGGAAGCAAGAGACTGCATTAAAACCACGGAGAATGACACCTCACCTTTGGAAGATGCGATATAATAGAAATCGTCAAGCTGGTACATATGGATCATCGTATATGAATTGTTATGTTTTTTTTTTATTGTGTGTTTTTTACTGTAGTGGCCATAACTGATTTTTGTAATTTATTTATAAACTAATATTCATGATGTCTGCATGATCATGAAGGAATTAATGGGCTTCCACCAGGAATGAAAAGTTATCCTACACAATTCAGCAGGTTTCCCTACTATGAACACCTACAAATTTCACATTTGTTTGATACAATTCATATTGGAAAGAATGCGATTGAAACATTATGGATACTATTGGAGCTAAGGAGCGAGAAAGAAAAAATTGTGAAAGTTTGCAAAGACATTCAAGAAGGAAACCATGCAATGAAAGACGCCATTCGATTTCATAGCAACGGAGACCAAATTAATATAAACTCAATTCCATGGATATTTACAGAGCAGCAAAGTAATGTTGTAAAAAATTCATGCAGAAAATTAAATTTCCCTGTATGGTTGCATAAACATGCACTTAATCTTGAATCTTGAATCATTATGTAATATTTTCATGTATTTCTTGTTGTAGGTAAAACACCATAAGGATATGGTCTGCAATGGTTGTAGATATCACATCTTGAAAATTGGATGAAACAAAGAAAACATCAGATTGTGGGATATGTGCAATCTTTGAGGTGACCAATGTTTCATCTAGAAGTGACATACATCCATAACTCTTAGAAAATCAATACTATGGGTACTTGGAAGATATTCTTTAGTGTGACTTTAAATCCTTTAAGGTAGTTCTGTTCGTTGTCAAATGGTACAGGTTACGATTGAATCAACGCGATATTGATAGGCCTATTATTGAACATGATAATGGATTTACCATGGTAGATAC
>LPNX011155306.1:81760-237522 GCA_001517045.1 Pseudotsuga menziesii
CATCATCATCAACATCATCGTTATCAACATCATAATCATCATCATCATCTCAAACCATGACACATCTAGGGCTGAGGGATATTTGGCCTCCATATGAATAGTTCAAATATGATTAGGAGGTTATCAACACCAAGTATGGTTGTTGAGGTTTTAGATATGGTAGGGAGAAGAAAACTAGGTCTTGGGCCCTAACTATAATTTATAGGAATCGAGGGCTATGAATGAGTTCTTAGACCACTAAACAACACCTATATAGGGAATATTTGGATTATAGGTTTATGGACACTATTTGGATTTTTTGAGCAACAAAGATGGTTCTTATTATATGGAAGTGGTGAAAGGATGAAACCTAGGCCATAGGTCCTAAGGTAATCTTCTAGGGCTTGAGGATCCTGAACAAAATATTGGACCACGAAATTTGGCCTCTATTAGATGTAGTTTATTCTATGTGGTGATAGGATCACCATTAGAAGGTTTTGAGCCCCATATATAGGCCATGAATCCATACATGGTAAATGCAGGAAACCTAATATTTATGCCCTAAATGTACACACTTAAGGGCTTAAGGGATAGGAAGAAAGTTACAAACCACCACATAGGACACATCTAGAGGTTCTTTGGATTCCAAGTGTGACATAAGACACTACAAGGTTTTGACAACCATTTATGGATATTAGGGTCGTGTACATGGTTGTGGAAAGGACTCCATGCATTAATAAAAGAACTCATCTTCTAAGGCTCCAGGACCATGAATATTGCCTCAAATTACCACATGTGGCCTCTCTAGGGTATTTATAAACTCTAAGTGGAAATATGAGAGCCATTATGAGGTTTTGAGAAATAAGTATTGCTCTTAGTGGAAATATTAGAGCCATTAATATGTTTTGAGAACCATGATAAGCTCTCATGACCTTAGAAATGGATAGGGGAGAACAATTAAAACTTAGGCCCTAAAAGTATATTATAGGGATCAAGGCCCTTGGAATACATCTCCTACCTCAAAACAAGAACCCTATAGCAGTATTTTAATAACAACTTAGATGGGTTGTCGTTCCTTGATCATTTTTAAAGGAGGAAACATTGGACTTGGGCCATAAAGCAATATTGTGTTGCTTGATATGCAAATAAATATTACGTTTTGAGATTTAGGGTTGGACCTTGAATTCGTAGACATTATTTTAGCAAGAAGACCTACATCTCAAGGCCAAAGATATATTTCTCTCAACATTTGGAAGCTTCTGCACTTACCCTCTACAATTTTCATTTCTCGACACGATTTGTGTATTGGCCGCTGCATTCGATTTCTCCGACATGACTTCATGACTTTAGTATGGGTGCGATTTCTATTGACGATGAATTTGTGGTGTTCTCTAAAGTTTCTCTTCACAGGTTGTCTACAAATTTTCTTCACGGGGTGCTAATGGATTTACTGCACCTTCAATACGGCTTCTTGCAATGTCTTTGGTATGTAATTAGGTTAATTGTAGGTAGGCTTGGAGGAATTTTGACATTGTGTTTCAGAGGCGATGGGGAGGATAGTTTCAGTTCCATTTTTATGTTCTTTCTATTTGTGCTAGTGGTGTATGTCAGAATCCCATCTTCTTGGAGGCCAGTGCAACGAGTGGCGAGTAATTTCTATTTGTGGGTGTTTTGTTGTGCATGTGGTTGGGATTTCTCTTGTTGCGATAGACATTGTTTTATGGCTTTCTCATGGAACTGGTTTGGAATGTATTTCTCACTATCATTCATTTTTCTAGAAAAAAAATAAAAACTTTCGAATTCCTATTTAATTCCTGTCAAAAATTGTTGATTCGTTTTCTTCATAGTTTCATTCCTTTAGTTCGTTTTCTTCATTGTGTTGAATGGACATCCTTCGGGCTTGATGTTATTTGTAAAATTGTAAATTGGTACATTAGTTGAAAGGCCATCCTTCAGGCTTGGGGTTTGGTCTATGGTATTTTAATTGAAGGACCCTAGATCTCTCATATAAATCGAGCTATTGAGATAATGGAATGTGGTGAATATGTTAAAAAAAGAGTAATTTGTGGAGAACTTGCACCAAAAATAAAAACATAACTATTTTAAACATAGAAACAATGTATAATGAAACATGGTGAGTAGGTAGAAAAACAGACTCAAACTTGGATGAGAAGAAAAAACATAAACATCTAAAACACAACAACTACGAATTTACTGCATTGCTTGTTAAGAGTAGTAATCTTGTTAGTTAGCCTATATTAGTTACATTCCATTATTCAGTTCCATAATAGGTTAGCCCATATTGTCTAGAACAATTAAACATGTAACATATATATAATTGTATGATAACACATAGTTAGTTTAGCCATTCATGGCTTGATAGTCATTTGTTTCATCTTTCTCCATATTTGAACATTGTATCAAAGCTTAAAAAATTTAATGAAAAGTTTGCAGCATTGAAGAACTCACCAAAACTTGATTTTTCTATTTCTTATCACTTGTTAGGGATGCTTTGACACTGAAACCCACCTAGAACTACATATGAGGCTCTTTTACTATTGATTTAGGGTAGAGAAGTGCCCCTAATTCATGGTTTGGGGATGTCTATGATATTTACAAAAGAATGATAAGTCTGAATATTGAGGCACAACTTCTCGATTGCAAAATCAAACAACAGTGAAAGGAAGTGATTCTCCATTGCATGCCAAAGCAGCTGTATAGTGTTCCACTGCTTCTGCATGCCTACCCTCTTGAAAAGCTTTATTTCCTGCAGCCTTATGGTGAAGTAGTTCACATATTGTGGCCATAAATGGTGTCATAGATTCCATACACTTCATGCCATTCTTTTCAAGTGCAGAGTTTACTTCCTCATATTTCAACAGTAAATCAAGAACCTCTTCCAATCTTCCCATGTAGAAATTGGCCTTGGAACACATCCACCACCGCCATAATTTTGGACAAAGATAAAGAAAAAGATTGAATGTATGTTCATAAATTGAGGGACATCGTAATTTTATATTTCACCATTGAGTAATACAAGGGGAAAATACCACAAGTCTAAAAGAAATAATATAAAAGACTTTAGTTAGGGCTCTTTTAATTTCAATGTGGGATTTTGACACTTTAAACAATATTTGGGGTTTGGAATTGCACATGTATTGACTTCATGTACTATCCAATGGGGTCACTGATATGAATACCATGGCTGCTATAAAATATTAATGTCTAGTTAAGTAAAATTCATAGACTCAATTCTAGTTAAGTAAATTTTTTAATACTTAGTTTAAATGCCCAACTATATTAGTAATGCAAATATGAGTGTTTGCTAATGAGATTCAAATTTTGGTGTTTGGGAAGGGAGTAGCGAAGTAAGGAATTCATCTTTTGACCTATCTTCTTAAAGGATGGTACTAAATTAAGCATATGCAGGTCATAATGTTTGTCCCATGGGAAAGTTAGTAAAATTTATAATTGTGTCAACATGATGTCATAGGATGGTGCTTTCATGGAAAAGAGAGCATGCAAGTTAAGTCAACACGATGGTTGTGATTGACATAGGAACAAAATATACACATTAGTAGGGGAATGCACCTCAATCTCATGATATCCCTAACCATTGATATGCAATAGATGGGGGGACTCACAAGTGGTGATAAATTGAGAAAATACAAAGGCTAGTCTAAATGTGTTAGATCTGGTTCACCAGTGTGAACTTATTGTAGCATTAAAATCCTATTTTCTCTCTTTAAATTTCTTGCAAATTTATAGAGAACACAATTCGAGTGCTTATGATTTATCCATAGAATCTCTTTTCCTTGATATGGGGATTGTATCATATTTTGAAATTTTAGATGGAGAGATGATCATGAGTGATACTATCCAGCTGTTTGATGGATGGGTATGCCCCACATCCTGGATCTTCTCATATTTCATGTAAAGATTGATTTTTTTAATGGTATGAGATGAGTGGAAGAGTTATTACTGTAATAAATATGTTGTAATTAAGTAATTTTCAGATCTGTTATATGTTGGGATTTGTACCCTAAGGGTTGGAAACCTAGTTCTCTTAAGGTACAATTGTTTAGTGTTTATTTTTTAAGCTGTTTTGTGTATTTGGTTGGACATAAGTGAAATATATATTGCTGTACTTCATATTTTAGATTCATTCCTAAGGCTGAAATCTCACCCAAATAAATTCGGGGAACCTCAAGTTTGAGGTGAAGTTTCTGAATTTACATTAAGAAACAACTCTCAAAATTTCCACATGGTATTAAAGCTGATTTGACTGGGATTGCTCTCTTGGTGAAGAGGAGTGTTTCATACTTGGGAGATGTTCTTGACCTATTATAGGTTGGGTTTGAACTACTATTGTGATTTGGAAGAAGTGTTTGGACCCTAGAAAGGTTTCCCTACTTGATTTGATTGCTGATTTTTCTTTGAGGTTTCTTCAAATTTGTAGGGATTATTACTTTGGTTCAGAAAATTTGATCACTCACATTGTAGAGAAGAAGACTAGCAACCAGATATATGATGTTTTAGGTGTATTATACCAGAGTGTGAGTGTCCCTAGGAAGTTTCTCTTGAGAAACAAGCTTTCAACCATTTGTATGATTGACATAGATACAATGGTTAGCTACTTGGTTAGGATCACAGTGTTGAAAGATCACTTGGCTGCCATAGGGACAAAAGAGAAGGATGATAAGTTGGTATCCATTGTGTTGAATTGATTTGATTCCTCTTTGAAATTTTTTTTCCAAGGTGTTCGTTATCATGAGGATTTACCTGCTAACAAGCTTTGGAGTAAGCTAATCTCTTGAGCATTTGCACTCAAAAGTAGGAAATGGTGGCAAGGGTAGAAAGGGAGGTGACGAGCAACATAATTCTCAAGGATATTCCAAATTTAATTGTAAGTTGTGTGTCTCTATTAGAATTAGAAACTACAATAGATTGTAGAATGGATCACATCTAAAAATTTGGATGTTAAAAGAAATTTTAACCCATTTCCAAATGAATCACAAAATCTCATTTTATTTCATTTCATAGTATGTTCATTTTTCAGTATAATACATCCAACTTCTAAAGAGTGTCTAACTAAAATCAAGAATAGTCTTGATTTTCCTAAAAGACTAAGTGTGCAATAAAAATCTAATATTTGGAAATACCATCACAAACTAGAAAGATAATCAGCAATTGCATACCTCAATTTTTCGTCATTTTGCTTCAAAAAGCATTTCCTTTTCTTCCTCATGGATAGAAATATATACGAGTGTTAGGATTCAAGAACACAACTTTTAAAACATAATATTAATATGAAGGAGACTTTGTCTGATTTCCAATATCGTCGGATGTCCATTAAATCCAACATATATGCTATACTACCAACAACTTCAATTCATTTGTTATATGACGTTATCCATGTGTTGAGTCCTGGAAAATCATAGGCAACAACAGCAAGGGATTCTCCCCAGTCAACATTCCCAACTATCCCATGACTGTTTGGTATTGGGAATCCATCCGGTTTACGGTTCGGCTGTCGTAGGTCAAGTAACAAAAATTAAAGGTTTTACTGGTTGTGTCCCAGTCCACCATATATATTTTTGTGTTTCTAACTTTAAGTATGATATGCAAGTGCCTATCTAAAATGCAGATTGATAAAGAATACGAGGAGCGGTCACAATGTGATGTGCAGGTTCTTACCTCTCGTCTTAGACTCTCTCGCATCTGAACCACACACAGCAGAAAATAAAACTAACTAAGTTGTCCCTATGGAGTGAGATTATCATTTAATGAGTAATGTATTACTGTTCATGCATTAAGAAAAATCACAGGTAGTTGTTCTTTGATTCAAAACACATAAACATGAATAGATGGATGAACAACAAGATAGCTCATTGTCTGTGAAAACATTCATTACTCATAGTGGAAATTATCATAAAATAAACCAGAGAACATTCATAAAAGAACATAGGTTCAACAAGTTAGAATTATCTCATGGTTAATGAATAAAGGCTGAAAATGAAATAGTTCCCCTTCAACAACATCCATTGAACAACATTTGAACATTCCACCAAAGCTTTCTCCAACAAGCAAAACTGTAATAGTATATTGCAAAACGAAATAGTTCCTCTTACAATGTGTTCTCACTAGTCTCACTAGGAAAAAGTCCTGGTTCTCTTGAACTTTCCTATATTTATACAAAAATAGCAAAACCTTTGGGTTTCCCCCATCCCGTGACCTTTGGGCTCCCCAAACGTTTTAGTCTTACACTTTTGTCTTTTATAAGTGCTCATGATTCATACAAACGTTATATTTCAAATTAAGATTAAGATTTATAGGCACTTTGTAAAAAGGGACCGGCTTGGTAACTAACAAACTTCCCAAGCCTGAGACACTATTCTTAATGGTTACGCTTAGTAATCCGTTGGTCCTTTTGAGATCCTATTCATCTCATACTTCTACTATCTTCTTTTCCTTGAGCAACATCTCTGCTTCTTTATGCTTTAGCTGATTCTTTCTTCATCCAACTTACTTCTAAGTTGTCCTCCAGCTATGAATTCTTTGTAGCAGTAATCATCAACTGGATCTGAGAAAATCTCCCATGTCTGTCTGCAATCAACACAAAAAATGCATCATTTATCCAAACCACTTTTCAATGAACGTAAATCATACTACCAATAAAAATGAGCATCAACAGTAACAACCCGGGACCGCGCTTTCAACGTGGAAACCTCAAACCTGATCGAAAACCAAGAAATATGTCAACTAGGGCGAGAAAAAAGCCACCAGCGGGAAAACTAAACCTTCGGCAGATAAAAAATTCATCGGTGAATCGGAGCACATAACGTTTGTCGGTTAGTTTACTAAAATGCCGCAACAACGAGTAACCCATGTTCTAGGTGCTCCGGAGCAAAACAAAACATCGGCGAAACAAAGCATTACAATGGGAATCGATACATCGGAGGTCAGAACTATTATAGAATCGGACGGTTAGTTTGTTGAGGAACCGCAATGGTGGGAATAAAAAAGACACGGCTTCCACCCACAGTTATGAACTGCTTCGATTAACGAGGAAAATGAAAAAACCATGGGATCGGCTAGGGTATGGGATATGCATCAGAACATTCATCATTTAGCTTCTGCAACAACGGCTTTGTAGAGAACAGTGGCTCCGATATACTGTACAGAAGACCTCCGACACTGGAAAGAAAAACCCTGACAGTAAAATAAAATGACAGAGAAAACCACGCATCGACGAACAACAAACTTTACATCGGGTCATTTATTATAAAGCTTTCGTAAGGGTGGCTACATAGGTGACTACAGCCCTGACTCATAATTCAAAAACCTTTCAACAACGACCAAATGAAATCACCCATAAGTTAAAACCAAGTTAAACATAGCAGCGATAGTAGACAAAGATATTCATTCAGCAATCATCCTCAAAAGATCAAACTCGCAGCAGAGTCAAGCAATTTCAATAAATATAAGCAAGACAAAAATTAAAGGAGGGTCCAAAATTTTAAGAAATTTGGGAGAACGTTGTAGCTGCAACAAATTTCGACTACCTGGTGAACCCAGATCTCTGGATAATTTCCTCCTTAAGCAACAAACTGTTTAGCAATAAAACCAACCTGTTGAATTCTTCTAGATGTCTGGATTTCCACAATGGAAAATATATGTACTTTTAATCATTGATGATAGTCCTATTTAGGAAATGGAAACTAAGACTTCAAAGTCAAGATAACTCGTTTGAGGCCAAGTAGATGAGTTTCATTTTACCTCGGTCTTTGAGTAGCTTCCAGCTTAGACACCACAACATTGTAACACATGGCAAACATAAATATTCATTTGTTCCTCATTCCCATGCCATTTTGCACTTTTGTGTGCTTGTGAACTTTTTGTTCCTTTGAGTCCTCCTCATGCCTTTCTTTCTGACTCTTTTTTATTTAGCCTCTTCTATCCATAGTGTCCTTTTGTGTGAGAGATGTATTTAATTTTCAGCTCATGGACGGAGAAGAACTTTTGGCAATTTTGTACTTATAAGATTTAGTACTTTGTTTGATACATATTGCTTTCTTAAGAGTTTTGACTCTTATTAGCCTTTTGGATTTCAATTTTTTGGCATGGGATCATTTATATATAATATATTGTTTACCCTGCTTCCTTTCTGTGGGTCTTTTGCCGTCATGCCTTAGGACAATTTAGATGTGGAATGGATGGGGCCTCAAAATAGTATTCCAGACTTCTTGATCTTGAGTTATCTTTCAGGGATTAAGTAGGACTTCAATGTGTTCATAGACATTTAGGAAAACTACTTACTATAAGAAATTCCAACAGATTCAAACAAAAGGATATAGTCTTATACCCAAAGATTTCAATTAATCCAGAACTCTGAGGCTCCATGCAACCAACAGTTTGCCTCTTTTATTGAAATCAAAAATAATTTTAACTGAAAACAAGCAGCAATAAACCAAATCAAATTATTTATGTACAAAACAAAAACAAAAAATCAAGAAAAATAAGGCTTGAGAACTAAACCATTAACTGGAAATTTCTCTTCCCACCCTTGTAAATCTTGCAATTTATAGGTTGAGGGGCCAAGCTCTGCCGCAATCTGAAAAGGGCCTACCCATAACTGTTGAAACTTCTTGTGCTTCCCCTTTTCATCATGAGGGTGATCCCATTTAAGAACCAGGTCTCCCACTTCAAATTCCTTTGTTCTAGCTTTGTGCTTATCAAACCACCTTTTCACTACTTCCTGTTGCTTCTTAAAACGTTCCTTGGCCTTGGATCTAGATTCTTCTGCCTTCAAAAGATTATAAATTCTCAGTTCCAGGATTTCGTTGTCTGTGCCTCTAGATTCTTGGGCTATTATGGAGGATGGTAGCATAATGTTAGGAGGAAGTATAGCTTCTTTTCCATAAACAAGGGTATACGATGACACACCTAAGGAATTCTTGGGTGTGACCCTATCAACCCAAAGAGCGTTTGGTAATGCTAAATGCCAAATTCTCTAGTTTTCTATGACAGTCTTTTTCAAGATCCTAATCAAATTCTTGTTCGTAGATTTTGCCAAACCATTTCCTTGTGGGTAGTAGTTGGTAGAATAATGCAACTTAATTCCTTTTTCATGAGTGAATGCACTTTAATCTAGTAGAAGAAAAATAAGTAGCATTATCGAAAACCAGGGAAATTGGAACCCCAAACTTGGTCATAATATGATCCTGCAAGAAATTCATGACCGCATCTTCATTGACTTTACATAGCGGAATGGCTTCGAGCCATCTAGTGAAGTAGTCAGTTGCCGTTAGAATATATTTGTGCTGCAAGGAATAATTTGGTTTTATTTCTCCAATGATATCAATTCCCCACTCGTCAAATGGTTCCTTTATCATAACTGGCTTCAGTGGTCCTGCTGCTTTGGCTTGTCTTCCCCCACACCTATGGCAGATAGCACACTTTCTAACATGCGCATGAGCATCCTTAAACAGTGTGGGCCAATAGTACCCGACTCTAAGAATCTTATGTGCTATCGTATCTCCAAAAAAATGGCCTCCAGCAGGCCCATCATGTAACTCAGTTATGACCCTTTTTGCGTCTTCCTTCTCTAAATACCTGAGAAGGAATCCATCATAATTTTTCTTAAATAAAATTCCATCAATGATCTGATACATAGCTGATTTAAGGTGCAACTCTCTTCACTGCTTGGAATTCCAATGTTCTGGAAACACACCCTCCTGAAGGCAATGAACAAGGTCTTGGTACCAGGAATCTGGAGCTGTGAAAAGAGGACATACATCCATCATATGTAACTCTGCTTCATTTTCCCAATTGTTTTCTTCATTACTGTTGCCTTCAGCCATTAGTTTGCATAGTCCTTGCCCTCTAATGATGGAGGCTGTCTTGAATTCGAGTTCATACTCTTGCAAAGCTGTTACCCAGTTGCCTTTTCTTTCTCCTAATTATTTTTGCATGAAAAGAGACCTCACAGCTGGGTGTGGAACTATTACCTTGGTCCAGTTCTTAAGTATGTATGACCTGAATTGTTTTACTGCTTTGAAGAATGCATAATCTTGCTTGTCCACAACTGGGTAATTTAATTTCCCCCCCTACAAACCAATGCTCATAAATGATATAGGGAACTCATCTCCCCCATCTTCCTTTTGAGTAAGCACAACTGCTAGTGAATCGTCAGATGCAAAAGTGTACAAAATAAAATATTTCATATAATCTGGACTTTTGAGAGAGGGTTAATGAGCAATAGATGTCTTTATTTTACTGAATACATTCTTCTCTACATCAATCCATTCAAATTGTACACTTTGTTTCACCATTTGCTGCAAAGGCTTAACAATTTGGGCAAAATCCGGCACAAACCTTCGCATGAAATTTATTGTCCCCATAAATGA
The DNA here is from genome assembly GCA_001517045.1 of Pseudotsuga menziesii. NCBI lineage: Eukaryota > Viridiplantae > Streptophyta > Pinopsida > Pinales > Pinaceae > Pseudotsuga > Pseudotsuga menziesii. Next base: position 92,149 of record LPNX011155306.1, read on the forward strand.
TTGCATTCCCTTTTTGTTATGGGGTAAGGGGATCTGTTCGATAGCTTTGATCCTTTATGGGTATATGGAGATCCCCTTCTTAGATACCACATGACCTAGTAGCTTTCCTTCTGTAACAACAAACACACACTTCTTGGGGTTTACCGAGATACCATATTTTCGGTAACGCTCGAAAATATGCTTTAGATGAAACGCGTGTTCTTCTCTTTTCTTTGAAAATATTGTGATGTCATCGAGGTATACCACAACACTACGGCCAAGCAGACCGTGGAAAGCTATATCCATATCCCTCTGGAAAGTATCTCCAGTGTTTATGAGTCCAAAAGGAATCCTTCTATAAGCAAAAGTTCCCCATCTTGTTCTGAATGTAGTTTTGAGTCTGTCTTCTTCAGCTACTAACACCTGATTGTAACTAGAGAATCCATCTAATAAAGAAAATAACTCAGAACCCAAAACCATTTGCAATATCTGTTCCATGCGTGGAACTGGATAATTGTCTTTATCTGAAGTGCGATTTAAGTTTCTGAAATCCACACATAGTCTAATTTCTCCAGATTTCTTCCTTACTGGTACCATATTTGAAACCCATTCTAAGTGTCTAACTTTGAAAATAATTTTAGCATACAACAATTTCTTTACTTCATTCTGAATTAGAGGCTCTAGTTTTGGATGCATTTTCCTCAAAGGCTGTTGATAAGGCTTGACCCCAGTCCTAATAGGGATGACATGCTGAATAATATTGGTGTCATATGTTTTCAAATCTTCATATGTCCAGGAAAACACATCTTTGTATTTCTTGAACAAAATAATGAACTTATTTCTTTCACCTGGGGAGAAACACTTTACCAAATTCATATATTTAGGCTCAATTTCAGTTCCTAAATTAATCAGCTTGAACTGTAAATAGGAGCTATGAGTCTTAACATTCACTGGCCTTCTAAATTTGTAGTTCAGATCAAACATTCGCTCTAAAGTCCTGACTCCTTTAGGAATAAAATTGTCGAATTTTAGCTTAGCTTGATGTTCTTCATCATCAATGATTGCCCTTTTGAAGATTTCATCATTTGTCAAACATTCCAGAATCTGTTGATCGTCGTCAAAAACTCGTAAATTTGTAATCATGTTTGGAACAGAAGGCCTGAAAAGTAATTCAATAGAACACCTGTTATTAGAGGGTACAAGCCTCGCAGCTGAGGTGGCTAACAAGTCAGATGCTGCATTCTTTAGTCTAGGAATTGATACAATATTAAATGTGTAAAAACCTTTAAGAAAATCCCACACTTCATTTTGATAAGCTTTTAAATGAGGGGAAATACAATGTATCTGATTTCGGATCTATTTTACGATTATTTCAGAATCCCCATACACTTTCAGATTTTCTAATTTTGATTCAATTGCTTTTCTTAGTCCCTGAACTAATGCTTCATGTTCGGTTGTGTTATTGGTACATTCAAACTCTAACCTACATGAAAGGAAATGTTTATTTTTCTTAGGATCAATCAGGACACAACCAGCTCCTAATCCTTCCAAAGTTTTAGGTCCATCAAAGAAGAGTGTCCAAAAATCATCTACTACTACTGTACATGAATCAACATCTACATCTAAAGTTAAATCTACTATTTTACAATCAATTTCATCAGCCTGCGAAAATCAAAGGAAATCAGGTTGGGTGTCTGGTGTACTGCTAGCTTCTTCCGCTTGGTAATTTTTCGGTTCTAGCTCAACGAAGTAGTTCCCCAAAACAGAATTCACTGGTTCATTATTACCTTCTAACTGAGTGACATTGTGTTTCATTTGGGGCTCTCTTATAAATTTAATTTGATTTGGACTTCCTTTATAAGGTAGCCACAGATGTGACTAGTCTGATGCAAAATATCCATTCAGCTTGGCTGACCAATCCCTACTCAAAACAAGTCCATACGCCTCAGGTATATCTGCTACCGCAACATCAATGAACTGACATACCTTTTCATTTGAAGATAATCAAATTAAAACATCCTCCATTTCCCCAATTACGTTCACATTTGTTCTGTCTAACTGAATGACCTGCCGGGTAGATGGTTTGGGTTTCCCATTTATCTTCTTGTAGACTAACAGTGGCATAACATTTACTGATGCACCTAAGTCTACAAGACAATTATGCATGTTATGGTTAAAAATTTCGAAAGTAAGGAGAAAAGGTGGAGTTTTGCATTTAGGATTACCTCCCACACTTGCTTCACCGATTTCTTCTTCTTGGGGTTGATTGTCAGTGGGAAGCTTTTCCTCAGGCATTTCAAGTACTCTCGATAATTTCACTTTCTGCTGTGGGACATTACACATCTCAAATAGTGAAATATTTGCCTTTACCATCTTCATATCCTCCACAATGTCATACTCCATTTTATGTTCTGTGAGATTCATTTTTATATTATCGATTTTCTTTTCAATGGGCTTAGTAGGCATGTTGGTCTGATTTGCATTTTGACTGGTAATAGTAAACTCAAGAATTTTATTAGCCGTGGTGCTTTTCTGAAATTTATTTATATTCTTCTGAAGTCTCTTAATTTTTGGGATTATTAACCTGTCCTCTTTCATCAGCCCTTGGCTTCTCGTTCTCACATTTGCTTCTAATATGTCCTCATGTCTTAAATCACTTTCCTTTTCAGTATCAAAGATCAAGACACAATCCCATAAAACCATGGCATCATCCTCTTGCTTTTCTGTTGATTCATTATGATTTTCTTCCTCATCATTAGCTTCTGTTAGCTTTGAGTCCAACAACTGATTCATCACTAATGTCATTGAATTTATCCATTGTGGACAATTTTTTTCAGAATGGGGCTCCTGGTGAAAAGTGAAAAAGTTATCCATACCTACTTCCGTTAAGTTCATTGATGCAGGACCGTGTGGAGGTGGTTTGGATTGATTGTTATCCTCTCTTTTCTTGTAGTAAGGTTTGTAAGACTTCTGAGCCTCCTTCTCCTTTTCCAAATCTATTATTCAGTTGGAAAGCTTCTACATCATCTTCACCATTCCTTTGAAGTCTTGTGACTGTCCGTCTTTAGGATTAGTAAATGACAAAGCTTTCTTCCCAAAATTCTTTTCTCTTGACTGGTCCGGGTAATCTTCTATGCTTTGCTTTTCAGCTTCTAGTCTCTCGGCTTCCTCATAAGTATCTATTAGCGTATGTTTGGCTTACATTTTGGAAAACAAGGCCAAACCATGTCTCAGAGCTGAAGTATAATATTCAATCAGAATTTTATGCGAGGGTTTGTCAGTTTCAGAAAAGTTTTTAAGATAGGCTACAAATGTTTGAGTAAAACTATGCACCTTCTCTTCTCTTTCTTTATTTAAATTGCACAATCCTTTCATGAGAGCTACATGAGTTTTCTAGGCTGCATATTTGCCTCTGAATATCCTTTCAAAAGTATCCCATTCTGGGATTGAATTTGCAGGCAGACCAAAATACCATGAGGCGTCTGCTCCTTTAAGGGTATCCGGGAAAAGTCTGCAGACTACGTCTTCGTGTTCTCCAGCATTTAGCCCTTCTATGGCTAAGTAGAAACTTTGCAAATGATCATCTACTAGGATTCTCTCACTTGGGTCAAACTTGGGCAGCATATTCTCAAAAACCCGAGGTAAGTCATGCAAAGGAGGTGTTAGGTTTAGAGGTGATCTGGCTTTCCAAGCAGGTGGTGGATTTGGTGGGTTAGGTAGCCGATTTGCATTTACACCTGCCATGAGTATGGGCAGAGAGTGAGGTGGAGAATGAACAGGAGTACGGACAGGTGAACCATTAGGTGTATCAAGGCCTACTTGATTCAAAGGCTGAAAAACTTCCTGTAAAGTTGTTTCTACAAGTTCTTCCCAATCTCCAACCAACACAAAGTCTTCCAATACAGGATGGTATTTCTTCTTGTATTCTCTTCTAGGTAAGTTAGGGATAATCAGTAATCCTCCAATCTTATTCACATAATCCCTAGTGTGTCTTCTTAGACCATTAACAAATTCATTGTCTACAAAATACAAATGTTCTCTATTGTCTTTGGGAAACGAATTAGGAAATGAACTGCTTTCAAAACTATCACTGGTGGAGTAATTTCAAGGAAATGGGTTTCCTCGGCCAGCCATGCACTGGTGGCCCTTTTTCTAGCACCAGAAACTATTGAGGCCTGGAAAATCATAGGAAACAACAGCAAGGGATTCTCCCCAATCAATGTTCCCAACTATCCCGTGACTGTTTGGTATGGGGAATCTATCCGGTTTACGGTATGGCTACCATAGGTCAAGTAACAAAAATTAAAGGTTTTACCAATTGCGTCCCAGTCCACCATATATATTTTTGTGTTTCTAACTTTAAGTATGATATGCAAGTGCCTATATAAAATACAAATTGATAAAGAATACGAGGAGCGGTCACAATGTGATGCGCAGGTTCTTACCTCTTGTCTTAGACTCTCTCGCATCTGAACCACACACAGCAGGAAATAAAACTAACTAAGCCGTCCCTAGGGAGTAATATTATCATTTAATGAGTAATGTATTACTATTCATGCATTAAGCAAAATCACAGGTAGTTGTTCTTTGATTCAAAAAACATAAACATGAATAGATGGATGAACAACAAGATAGCTCATTGTCTGTGAAAACATTCATTACTCATAGTGGAAATTATCATAAAATAAACTAGAGAACATTCATAAAAGAACATAGGTTCAACAAGTTATAACAATCTCACGGTTAATGAATAAAGGATGAAAATGAAATAGTTCCCCTTCAAGAACATCCATTGAACAACATTTGAACATTCCACCAAAGCTTTCTCCAACAAGCAAAACTGTAATAGTATATTGCAAAACAAAATAGTTCCGCTTACAATGTGTTCTCACCAGTCTCACTGGGTAAAAGTCTTGGTTCTCTCGAACTTTCCTATATTTATACAAAAATAGAAAAACCTTTGGGTTCCCCCCATCCCATAACCTTTGGGCTCCCCAAACGTTTTAGTCTTACACTTTTTTCTTTTATAATTGCTCATGATTCATACAAACGTTATATTTCAAATTAAGATTAATATTTACAGGCACTTTGTAAAAAGGGACCAGCTTGGTAACTGACGAACTTCCCAAGCCTGAGACACTGTTCTTAATGATACGCTCAGTAATTCGTTGGTCCTTTTGAGATCCTGTTGATCTCAGACTTCCACTATCTTCTTTTCCTTGAGCAACATCTCTACTTCTTTATGCTTTAGCTGCTTCTTTCTTCAGCCAACTTACTTCTGAGTTGTCCTCCAGCTATGACTTCTTTGTAGCAGTAATCATCAACTAGATCTGAGAAAATATCCCATGTCTGTCTGTGATCAACACAAAAAACACATCATTTATCCAAACCACTTTTCAATGAACGTAAATCATACTACCAATAAAAATGAGCATCAACAGTAACAACCCGGGACTGCACTTTCAATGTGGAAACCTCAAACCTGATCAAAAACCAAGAAATCCATCGCCTAGGGCAAGAAAAACCCCATCGACGGGAAAACTAAACCTCTGGCAGATAAAAAATTCATCGATGAATCGGAACACATAACGTCTGTCGGTTAGTTTACTAAAACACTGCAACGCCGGGTAACCCATGGTCTAGGTGCTCCAGAGAAAAACAAAGCATTACAACAGGATTTGATACATCGGAGGTCGGAACTATTATAGAGTCAGATGGTTAGTCTGTTGAGGAACCGCAATGGCAGGAATAAAAAATGCATGGCTTCCGCCCATATTTATGAACTACTTTGATTAACGAGGAAAACGAAAAAACCGCAGGATCAGCCAGGGTAGGGGCTATGCATCGTGTTGATGTATATGTAACTTCGGAATGTATTCTTCTATGTATCTTATGTATTGTTACCCGATTTTTATTCCAGGATGTTTCTATTATGTATTTGAGTCATGTGGTTATGCCTCGATGTTCCGATTGGGAGGATTAATAATGTAATCAAGTCATGTCAAGTCATTAGGTAAGTCCCCACAGTGTCGGGGCACTTGAGTTATTATACACTAATTAAGGTGTAGGCTCGAGTAGTAATTATTAGGGGTGAGCCTACGTGTGAAATGGAAACTTAAGTGAATGGACTAATATAAATAGAGAGTGTGTGTCTCTCTATTTATCACTTGTAAATTACATCACTTGCTCTCTCAAGTGTGGTGCACCTTTGGAGAAGGAAATACTTTGGCTTGACAGAAGACAGAAGGCTGCTGTTGTGTTGGGAGGTCATCTTACTGTTTTGGGATCTCATCTTGTGGTGATACTATCTTAGAGGAAGTTGAGGGGTTTTCTCCATTTATGGATTCCCCTCCTAAAATATTTGTGTCTCTTGTCTCTTGTGATGTGCTTATGTGATTGCTGTACTTATTATTCTCTCAGTGAAAAGATCTTAACATATTGCTAGCTTAAATGTTGAAAAACTAAAATGGTATCAGAGCTAACCTGAGAAGAAGACACTATGCAGCTGCGGAGGTTAGGGCTTCCTTGTTTGTGGATCTTTCTCCACTAATTTTCAGCAAAAGTAAGGTGGACTTACTCTCCTCCCTAGGGCGCATCTTTCTGTCGAAACAGAATTCAATTCGGAGGATTTTCAGTTTTGGACCTGTCACTGGGGTCAGAAATTGGGGCTTTTTATTGAAGAGGAATTTTTCAGTGAGCCCAGGCTTGGATTGTTCTCCTCCCCAAAATCGAAGTTAGGAACAAGTTTGAAGGCATTTGGGTGGATAGAACTCCGGAAAAGCAAAACCCTAGTTGCTCCTAAACCAGCTCTGCAGGATTTCAGCTCAAGTTTCAGATTTGACATCTTGAACCTGGTAAGATCTAAAATCTCTTGTATTTCTATTTTGAGGTTCTTATTTAAAGATGTCTCATCATACCAAGCTTGATGAAAAGCTTGAGGGGGCTGATAACTTCCAAGCTTGGAAGTATAGGATCTCCCTGGTCCTGGAAGAGAATGAACTAGACTCCTACATCCATGTCGGAGGTTCCAGCTCCAGAGGGAGATGAGGAAAAGGCTCTTCATAAGAAGAAGATGGTTATGGCAAAGAGAATCATTGCTGATTCTATCAAGGATCATATTATTCCTCAGGTGTCCTCTCTCAAGACACCTAAAGCTATGTTTGATGCCCTAACCAAATTGTTTGAAGGAAAGAACATCAATCGGAAGATGACCCTGAGAAACCAGCTGAAGAATGTGAAGATTCAGAATGCGAAAACTATCCAGTCATACTTCACAAGAGTTTCTCAAATCAATGAACAATTAGAAGCTGTTGATGAAGAAGTGGAAAATGCAGATATTGTCATGACTACATTGAATGGCCTCCCTAGGTCATGGGATGCTTTCATTCAAGGAATCTGTGCTAGAAAGAAGTTGATCAAATTCAGCAGATTATGGGAAGAATGTTCTCAAGAAGAAGCTCGAATAGCAGCCCGGGAAGAGAAGATGGGAAGTGAAGATCAAGCCCTCACAGCTCACTCAAAGAAGGAAAGAAGAAAACCCTATAAAGGTAAGAGCTCTCACTCTAAAAGAGATCTATCTAGAATTAGATGTTATACATGTGATGAAAAGGGACACTTTGCTAAATATTGTCCTAAGAGCAAGAACCACTCTCACAAGAAGAAGGGGAGCAAAAGAAGACATCATGCCCATGCTGCAGAGGATGATGAACCATCCAAGAAGAGATCCAGATATGAAAGTGAAGATTCTTCAAGCGAGGATGAATATGTTTTGATATCAGCTCTCACAGGTAACATTACTCATTGCAGTGATGATTGGCTTATAGATAGTGGAGCTTCCAAACATATGACAGGGTTCAAGGAATCCTTTGTGAGACTATCAGAACATGAATCACCTCACAAGGTGAAATTAGGAGATGACTACCAATATCCAATAAAAGGTAGTGGGGAATCTTCTTACAAGCTGGACTCTGGTAAGTCTCTAACAATGAAAGAAGTATTGTTTGTTCCAGGACTTAAGAAGAATCTTCTATCCATTTCAACATTGGATGCAAAAGGAATGCGGGTTGCATTCATAGATGGTCAAGTCATCATGTGGCCTAAAGGAAAGACTATCGATGATGCGGTAGTGATTGGAGAACAAGAAGGAGGCTTGTACAAATTGAAGGGCCATCCAGAACAAGCCTTGATCCATGATTCAGTAGAGCCAAATGAACTTTGGCATAGAAGGATTGCACATGTGCATTACAGAGCACTACCCATTGCAAGCAAAGTTGTTGAAGGTCTTCCAGAATTCCAAGCAAAGAATGATGGAGTTTGCAAAGGATGTGCGAAAGGGAAGAATACAAAGAAGACATTTCCTAGCAGCGAAAGCAAAGCCAAAGGCATTCTAGAGATCATCCCTTCTGATGTATGCGGTCCAATGTCATCAATCTCACTAAGCGGGTATGCATACTATGTTTCTTTTATTGATGATTTTTCTAGAAAGACATGGATTTATTTTATGAAGAACAAAGATGAAGTATTTAGCAAGTTCAAGTAATTCAAAGCCTTGATCGAGAACCACACTGAAAAGAAGATCAAGACCATTAGATCAGATAATGGTGGAGAATTCACTTCAAATGAATTCAAGGAGCTATGCAAAGAATCAGGGATTAAGAGGGAGTTGTCCACTCCTTATAATCCACAGCAGAATGGGGTTGCATAACGGAAGAACAGAACTATCATGGAAGCTGCAAGAGCTATGCTTCATGATCAAGATCTACCTATGCATCTTTGGGCTGAAGCTGCTAGAACAGCAGTGTATGTATAGAACCGTACTCCACATAGAGTGCTCGAGAACAAGACTCCTGAAGAAGTCTTCTCCGGAAAGAAACCAGAAGTCATCCATATTAGAATATTCGGCTGTCCAGTGTACATACATATTCCTAAAGAGAAGAGAACAAAATTAGATCCTTCAAGGAAAGAAGGGCATATTTGTGGGATACTCTGAAAGCTCGAAGGCTTACAGAATCTACTTTCCAGGATACAAGAAAATCAATGTCAGTAGGGATGTAACATTTGATGAAGACACAACTTACAACAAATCCAAAAAGAGACCTATTGAAGAACCTGAAGAAGCAGAAGCAGAAACACCCAGGATCCGTGATACAGTCATGAATGAAGAATCTCAAGAAGAAGATCGAGAATTCGAAGAACCACAAAGACCTGTAGATCCACCATCAGAGAAGAATCCTCATAAGAGGAAACCTACTTGGGTACGTGAACTTATCCAAGGTGCAGAAAGATATGGGGCTCCAGAAGAGAATCACAGAGAAAGAAAGAGGACTAGATCAAACTCTGGGTATGTAGCCTTGCTATGTGATTTCATTGACAAAGAACCTTCTAGTTATGAAGAAGCGGCAGATCAAAAAGAATGGAAGGATGCTATGATCGAAGAATATCAATCGATCATGAAGAATGATGTTTGGGATGTTGTCCCAAGACCAAAAGGGAAGTCAGTTGTCACTTCCAAATGGATCTACAAGATCAAGCATGCTGCGGACGGTAGCATTGAAAAGTACAAGGCAAGATTTGTGGCTCGAGGATTCTCTCAGAAAGAGGGAGTAAACTATGAAGAGACCTTTGCACCTGTAGCCAGATACACTTCCATCAGAACAGTCCTTGCTCTAGCTGCAATGACGAAGTGGAAGATACACCAGATGGATGTCAAGACTGCTTTCTTGAATGGTGTAGTAGAAGAGGAAGTGTATGTAGAATAGCCACTCAGTTTTGAGACACATGACAGAGAGTCTCATGTATGCAGATTGAAGAAAGCCCTGTATGGTTTGAAACAGGCACCCAGGACCTGGTACGGCAGGATTGACAGCTTTCTTTCCAGTTTGGGCTTTACCAAGAGTAAAGCAGATTCCAACCTTTACTACAAGGTTGATGATGGCAACCCAGTGATGCTCCTATTGTATGTAGATGATTTATTTGTGACAGGTACAGATGGGTTGATTGCTAATACGAAGAGAAAGCTTGCTGTTGAGTTCGAGATGAAGGACTTGGGTATGATGCATTACTTTCTAGGTATGGAGGTGTGGCAGAATACAGATGGAATCTTCCTTGGACAAGGGAAGTATGCAGTAGAGATCCTGAAGAGATTTGGGATGATGGACTGCAAGGCTATGGCTACACCTATGGCATCGAACCTGAAGCTATTGAGTGATGCTTCTTCAGAGACGGTTGATGCTACAATGTATCGTCAGATGATTGGGTCATTGATGTACCTGATGAACACGAGACCAGACATTTGCTTTGCTATGAACACCTTGAGCCAGTACTTGACAGATCCGAGAAGTGTTCACTTGATTGCTGCAAAACATATTCTGAGGTACCTAAAGGGTACAATTGATTATGGGCTCAAGTATGATGCGAATCAGAAGATTAACCTGGAGGGTTATGTTGATTCAGATTGGGCAGGCAGTTCCATCTATAGGAAGAGTACTTCAGGATGTTGCTTCAGTATGGGATCAGGTGTGATCTCTTAGTTTAGCAGGAAGCAATCTTGTGTGGCACTGAGCACAGCTGAAGCAGAGTATGTCGCAGCTTGTTCACCTAGTTGTGAGGAAGTATGGTTGCGAAAGCTACTATCTGATATATTTGATCTCCAGTTGGATGTTACTTGTATACACTGTGACAACCAGAGTTGTGTGAATTTGTCAGAGAATCCAGTGTTCCATGACAAGTCGAAGCACATCAAGATCAAGTATCACTATATCAGGGATATGGTGCAGAGAGGAGCAGTGAAGCTCCTGTATGTTGCGACGGAGGAACAGATAGCTGATGTATTGATGAATCCATTGGCTAGATTGAAGTTCGAGTACTTCAGAGAGAGACTTGGTGTTCTCCAGATCGAGGCTTCCTCCCAGAGACAGTGATGAGATCCAGAGCCATTCTGACATGGTGAGAGGATTGGTTCCTTCCATGGTCAGATGTAAGGGCTGAGACATTCCGTCATGGTGAGAGGATTGGTTCCTTCCATGATTGATATGAGTACCGAGATCTATAGCCATTCTGTCATGGTGAGAGGATTGGTTCCTTCCATGTCAGATACGAGTGTTGGCCATTCCGATGAGCAGGTCGGATGTAAGGGCAATTTCCATTCTAGGAATGGAGGCACCTGGTCAGTTACCAGGATGATTTAGTACAGGACTGTATAGCCATTCTGATGTGACAGAGGGATGTGTTCCCACTTGATCAGATGTAAGGGCTGAACCATTCTGTTCATGGTTAAAGGATTTAGTTCCTTCCATGTCAGATGTGAGTGTTGGCCATTCCGATGAGCAGCTTGGATGTAAGGGCAATTTCCATTCTCTATGAGAGTGGAGGCGCCTGGTCAGTTGCCAGGTAGCTCAGTCGAGGACTGGGGGCCATTCTGATATGACTTCTGGGATGTGTTCTCATAGGATCAGATGTGAGTGCAAGCCTTTCCATCGGTGTGGTTGGATGTGTTCCCTTGGATGGATGTACGTGTAGATCCTTTCTGGAGTGACTGTTGGGATGTGTTCTCGTAGGACCAGATATAAGTGCTGAAATCTCTTATCACTGTGATAGGATGTGTTCCTGTCTGGATATGATTCTTCCATCAGTGTGGTTGGATGTGTTCCCCTGGATGGTTGTGCCTTTCTAACGAGGAGGTCAGATGTAAGTGCGGAAATCTCTTATCACTGTGATAGGATGTGTTCCTGTCTAGATAGGAGTCTCCCATCAGTGTGGTTGGATGTGTTCCCCTGGATGGGATTGTGCCTTTTTGATGCGTAGGTCAGATATAAGTGCAGAGCCATTTCACAGATGGTAGTAGGTGTGTCCTACCATACTGGTGATTATAAGTGTAGAGCCATTTCACAGATGGTAGTAGGTGTGTCCTACCATGCTGGTGATTATAAGTGCTGAGCCATTTCATAGATGATAGTAGGTGTGTCCTATCATGCTGGTGAATGTGAGTGCTAGGCCCTTCTGACGAGCAGGTCAGATATAAGTGTTGGGCGTGCCTTTCTGATGAGCAGGTCAGATATAAGTGTTGGGCGAAGACCTACATGAGGGTAGGCCTACAACCAGCATGAAAAATGGCTGGCTCTATAGAACTTCCTATGACGAGATAGTATACACATGATGATGACTAGAGGAGATCCAGATCGAGAGATGATCCAGATCCAGTTATGATGACTCCGAGAGATCCAGATCGAGTGATGATCCAGATCCAGCAGTGGTGATCCAGATCGAGTGATGATCCAGATCCATTCCAGTGATGTTGATCCAGATCGAGTGATGATATAGATCCAGTGATGCCATTTGATGTTGATCCAGATCAAGTGATGATCCAAATCCAGTCCAGTGATGTTGATCCAGATCGAGTGATGATCTAGATCCAATGATGCCATTTGTGTTGATCCAGAACGAGAGATGATCTAGATCCAGATGACTTGAAGATGAAGATGACTTGAAGACGAAGATGACTCAAGATGAAGATGATCCAGTTGATGCAGAGAAGAATACCAGTGCTGAAAAATTGTGTTGAAAGAATACCTTCCTAGTTATGAGGGAGTGTTGATGTATATGTAACTTCGGAATGTATTCTTCTATGTATCTTATGTATTGGTACCTGATGTTTATTCCGGGATGTTTCTATTATGTATTTGAGTCATGTGTTTATGCCCCGATGTTCCGATCGGGAGGATTAATAATGTAATCAAGTCATGTCAAGTCATTAGGTAAGTCCCCACAGTTTCGGGGAACTTGAGTTATTATACACTAATTAAGGTGTAGGCTCGAGTATTAATTATTAGGGTTGAGCCTACGTGTGAAATGGCAACTTAAGTGAACGGACTAATATAAATAGAGAGTGTGTGTCTCTCTATTTATCACTTGTAAATTACATCACTTGCTCTCTCAAGTGTGGCGCACCTTTGGAGAAGGAAATACTTTGGCTTGACAGAAGACAGAAGGCTGCTGTTGTGTTGGGAGGTCATCTTACTGTTTTGGGATCTCATCTTGTGGTGATACTATCTTAGAGGAAGTTGAGGGGTTTTCTCCATTTATGGTTTCCCCTCCTAAAATCTTTGTGTCTCTTGTCTCTTGTGATGTGCTTATGTGATTGCTGTACTTGTTATTCTCTCAGTGAAAAGATTTTAACATATTGCTAGCTTAAATGTTGAAAAACTAACACATCGGAACATTTGTTGTTTAGCTTCTACAATGACAGCTCTATAGAGAACAGCGGCTCCGATATACTATACAGAATACCTCCGAGAGTGGAAAGAAAAATGCTGACAGTAAAATAAAATGACAGAGAAAAACACACATCGACGAACAACAGACTTTACATCGGGTCATTTTTTATAAAGCTTCCGCAAGGGCGGCTGTGTAGGTGACTACGGCCTCGACTCATAATTCAAAAACCTTCCAACAGCGACCAAAGGAAATCACCCATAATTCAAAAACAGGTTAAACATAGCAGCATCAACAGACAAATATATTCATTCAACAATCATCCTCAAAAGATCAAACTCATAGCAGAGTCAGGCAATTTCAATAAATAGGCTAAGCAAGACAAAAATTAAAGGAGGGTCCAAAATTTTAAGAAATTGGGGAGAACGTTGCAGCTGCAACACCATGTCAACATGGAGCACAATATGAGTGCAGACCGTTTATCCAAGGAAGCATTGAATATGAAGGATGGCCTCCTCTTCTTCTCGTAACTTTTAGAAGGAGAAATCATTGAGGAAGGCAAGATATAGTTCTTTTAAAAGATTTTTTATTTATGTGGCATAGTCTTTTTTGGTTCATTCGACTATGGGATACATTAGCATCTTTCTTGTTTTAGCTAGGGATATAGATTTTGTTTTCATCCCCTCAAAGGTGTGTTTGGTCTCTTTATGTTCTCCGTGTGGTATTGTTACTTCAATTATCTTGGGATTGTGGGTTTCATCCCTCCCCTTAGGAAATTTTTTAATACTTACGATCTCCACTCATGTCTAGAATGACTTATTGTTAGGACTATGTACAATTTACCTTTGATTAACTATTGAATATCAAGGAACACCTCTTTTTCTTCTGAAAAAAAGTTACAAAATATTAACAAATGATTTTATTATATATATTGAGATCTGTAAACTAGATATTTAATATTTTGGGTGAGGAAACAAAATAAATTAAAAAAAAGTACACCTACAAATTTTGTAAAAAACATAGTTTGTATTTTGAGATAAATTGGTTGAAGCATTTGCTATGGAACCACTTGATATCTATCTCGTGTTAAAGGACTATATGATAAACTATTATACTAGGGAATTATTGATATTATTCAAGATAACGATATCACTATTATGTATGCTTATAAGTCTATCCGTGTTTTTGTTGGTATTTTTCTCTTATTTGCCTAGTTTTTTGCGACCATGGTGCAGGTAGAACCAAACAGGTATTTGTCAAACCTGTCTTCCTCGAGTGAGGGGATTTTTGGAAGGATAGAGGAAAGTGAGACATCTAGTAGGTCGACAAGGGCTAGATCAATTAGATGTCAGAATATCAAAGAAAATTCAATAAATGCATGGAATTTTTTCTCGCAGGAGGGGGGTCATGTTCCTATGATGATGAGACAATAGGAGACATTGAGGTTCCCTTAAGGTACAAAAATATAGTGAAACAATGGGTACCTAGGGATCTTCCTCAAGTCAACATTTATTTTTGTGTGAATGAGAGGATATATAGAATTGCACCATCATCATTACATAGATTGGGGTTGTTTTGCATGGATGGAATAAAGGTCGATTATGATAGATGTACAGAATTGATGGAGTATGTTGGACCCTCTTAAAACTACAATGATTGTATGTGTTTGGCCCAATATGCATGAAGTATGCATAGATATGGGTTGTCACCAAATTATTTACAATTGAAAGACAAGGATCAAAATAAAGGAGCAATGTTGTACATTGACGAAAGGCCAAAGAAAACTAGGAATATTGTGGGGTTTATAAACAATACACAACCAAGGTCTACACTTAACAAACCCAACTACATATTTGAGGGGAGTGAAGGAAACCGTGTCTTTGCATGTGCCATTAAATCAATAGCTGCTAAGGAAGAGTTGCTTATTAATTACATTTTGAATCAAGTAGATACAAACATGGTTAGTATAGATGTGGTACATCCAACAATTTACCCAACATTTTATTAATTATTTTAACATATTTAGGATTGTTCGTTAGCAGGTTAATTATAATTTTTTTATTAAAATTTCTATGTTGACCTCATAGGGAGGTGATGGGGGTCGCATCACCCCAGCAGCTGGTGATAGAAGTACACCATTCGCGAGGCATCATGTATATGTAAAAATGTTATGTTATAAAATTGTTTTAGTGAGTATTTTGGTTTTGATAGGTAATTTTTAGTATGTTTTTGATGCAGGGTTTTGTCAGGGGTACCTCCCTCAGAATAGATGTTACTAGACCTTCCTCAATGTGGCAGGTATACATCGATATTTTCGTTGTAAAAATTTAATATGTACAAACAACTATGTTGTTATGTTTTTTCAATAGTATATTTGTTTCGTTTCTATAATATTATCTATATTTCATACAAAGTGTTAATCGGGGAAGCCACCCAACTGTTAATCAAACAACTGCATCCTCGGGGAAACAGGTAAACCTAAATGTAATTCTACATTTTAAATAATTCAAAATTGTACACATATATAACATGTAGCATAATGTTAATTTTGCTATGTATTTTTTTTTTTTTTATGATTGTGTTCATTATGATAATGTTGTCTACTCTTTTTGCAAGTGGATGATCGGAGAAAGTCCCCAGCTGTTGATCAGACGACTACAGCCTTGAGGAAACAAGTAAACTTGAATGTAATTATACATTCTAAATACTTCAAAATTGTACACATATATAACATGTAGCATAATGTTTATTTTGTTATGTATTTTTTCATTTTTATGATTGCGTTCATTATGATAATGTTGTCTACTTTTTTTGTAGGTGGATGATCGAGGAAAGTACCCAACTGTTGATCAGACCACACCGTCGTCTAGGCATCAGGTAAACCTAGATGTAATTCTAGGAATCTATCATTATAGACAATTTTTGTTACTATAATTTTTTTCTCAGGTTATTGCTTCAACAATTAAGCAATGTTTTATATATTTTTTTTGCAGACAAATGATTCGGTTTATGAAACAACAACGCAATAGTCCATAGATTTTGATGTCTACGAGTTGTTCAATGATGTTGACATTGGTTCTTCTATATACCCACTGAAGGTGCTAGAGAAGACATTGATATAAATTCATGCGGATATGCTTCATCTGGCATTCACAATTCTGCAGACAGATAAGATCAAAGCAAAGGTTCAATTATTGATCCATAGATCTCAGGAATTGAAAATAAGTTGCAGAATCATAACGTGAACTCATTTATAACTTTATAATTTTTAATTTTATATGATAGTGGACTTATAATTGAATGGTTCGTATTTACAGGAAATTCTGTGACCACACATTGGTGGTGAAGGTGGTGTTAGGGCCAGTGAGAAAGCCACTCCATGTACACCACATACTGCACCCATGTTTTCGACTAAATAGTCAGAAACAAATTCTGTGACACCCCCAAGGCTAGGAGAGGGTGCAACCGATGCTGACCTATGCACAACAGATCGTGCAGAAGAAGGGGTGGAGGCAGGGTCTGACACTAATGCCGATGTTGAAGAAACATTTCCTGGATCTTCCCGTGTCACTAGCACGGGTTCAACAGTGACAAAATTTTTGATGAACTAGGAACTCGTTCTAATAAATATAGAGAAGATTTCGGGTAATTATAGATTGTTCAATTTAGTTTTTATAATTTGTTTCTAATGAACCGGTAAAAACGTTTTTTTTAAATTAATCATGGCATGATTGTTTTGCAGGAAATGATGTATTTTATAAAAATATAAATGATTTCACCTTGGAGATCTTTGGGGCCACCATCCACACAAGGTGGGACAAACAGACAAACTATTTAAAGGATGAGCTGACTAATTGGTTGGTTGGCCTGTTCAGAAAAGATATCTTTGATACAGCGAAGGTCCTAAAGAATGCTGGACAACATATGAATATTATCCAATACCAATATAGGGTTCAGCTAGAAAAGAACCCTAGGTATGAGCACCCTCCGATGATTCCATGAAGGGAGTGGAAATCCCTAGTGGAATATGGAAAAGAGAGGGATCTGAGAAAAGCAGGAAAGACACCACTAGCCATAGGGAGGTATGCATTACATTCCATAATGTAATGGTAAGCCTTATTATTATTAATTTTTATATTGAATTTGAAAAATCGACTAACGTAATTCAACACTTGATTAGGCTGTCAGACACATCAAAGGCCACAAAGGAAAGAGTGGATAAAATTGGTCAACACAAGCTTGGGCTCGATGGTTATTCGAATTTGGAGGCACGATTTGTAAGTATCGAAAACATGATATTGCATCCAAATAATAACTAGAAAATTATTTTCATTTTATTCTAGCGCAAAATGTAAAGTTAATGGCGTTATGCAAATATGCAGCCCGACCGATTAAAATAAGTGCTCACTCAGGAAGACTTGAAGCTTGGCTTCCACCACGGCCTTGAAGCTATTGTTGAACACCAAAAAAGCTTGTCTGGGCATACACGGTCTTCTCGTGATCCATCTGGTGCACATGCATATAAAAACTATATAGTTTAATGAAAATTTATTAATTCTCATGTAATGTATTCATTATAAACAATTAACATAAACTATTTATTTTGTTTTGAGCAGGAAAGTAATGATCCCGTTAATGTCGATGATGTACAACAACCAGTCGAAGATCATTCTTCGATTCTTGGTAATGAATTTATTAATATGCTACTGTTTTGTATAGATAATTGCAAATAATGAACATTACTTGTACTTCTCCATAATTCAACTGCAGATCATGTAGATGCAGGTAACACTATACAGGTTGAGCCTGGAAAGGATAATGAAGAACATGATGTGCCCACGCTAGGTAAAAAAATACCTTTGTAATATTTTTTTAAATGAATTACTTGTAATTAAAAAAAAATTAATGCACCATTTTCACATTATTGCAGCAATTCCTAGCCCCTTGCCGCAAGATCAACGTGGTGAGAAATCTATTAGGGAGATTGATAAACAAATTCTGGAAGTTGCGCTTCTTGCTCATTTTGTAAAGAGAAGAAAATTAAAAAGGAAGTGATTGAAGTAATTTTGAGTAATTATTTGTTATAACACAATGTCGTGCATGTTTTTTCCGCTATTTAATGAATGATTTTATTGTCTATTGACTGAATGAATAGTTTAATGAATGATTTAATGAATGGTTTAATGGATTTTTTTTCCAGCTATTGAATGGATGAATGGTTAAATGAATGGTTTAATGAATGGTTGAATGAAATTTTTTTTGTAGCTATTGAATGAATTAATATGCACTAAATTTTTATTTGCAAGTAGATGCATTGGGTTTGGGGAATTGAGAGGGATGTGAGGGGGGGGAGCATAAGAGCATCCACATTCACGTGGTTGGTTCTGTTTAGTAGAGAGATATTAAATTATTCTCGAAATAGAGAGGAGCTGAATGAATGGCAAGGACTTATAAATTAAAAACAATTATTTCTATAATTGTAGTGTTTAATTTTTATTATTTCTATTTGACTCATCCATTCGAACTTGTTACATATAGCCTTGGGAAACATTTTCATATTTCAGAGGTAAAATTGGCGTTTTGATGTGATCGATGGCCTTATATACATAGTGTTGTGGTTCTCTATGTTTCCTCAAGTGATCTCTTATTACCAATTATTTTACTTGAATAGTATTGTAATTTACATTGTTAAATTAAAAATGTTCATCAACAGTAAAATGTTCATTATTACTATTGTTTTCATTAATTGAGGCAAACTACTCAAACTGTATTTTTTTAGCTTCGTTTTGTTATTTTCATAAACATGCAAATATCTATTTGATGGGTTCTCACATGAAATTATTGGAACAGGAAAATATTTGTAGTATGTTGAAAGATTTTTTGAAAGGTAAAGCAAAAGAAGACAATGTGAAGCTCCACAAATCAAGGTAAGTTGTACCAAAAATATTATAAATAGTATCAGAAACATATTCTTAATTGTCATATATATTTTGCTTCTGTTAATTTGATTTGTATTCCATACTTGCTCAATTTGTATCATTCTTTGTTCCCTATAATTTTTACTTGCTTGAATTGATAATAGAAAATATCAAATATGCTTAGAAATTATGAAATATGCTTAGAAGTCCAAAAAAATTGAGAATATGTTTTGTTGGCTGAAAAAGTTAGGTTCCTTGTTGTTGGTTTTGAATGGTTTTAATTGTAACATAAACATTGTCAAAATAGTAGATACATTTTTCACATCTAATTAGATTACAGATACAAACCTAGGGTTTCCCAAGATCTCTATATATGGTCAAAAGTGATCATATCAAAGAGATGCGAATTTTTGTTGATCTATATAGCTAGAGGCTGTAAGTCACATAATGGATTTGTTGATTGTTATTCATCCACGTAATCACCAACATGGAATCTCCATAGACTTGAAGTCAATGAAGAACTTTTGTCTCAACAACCATCAATAAGGATCTAAGATCAATTATTCCACATAATTGTTAGAACCAATAACTAGACCTGCCTTAAACTTGAAGTAATGTCTATCATTTAGAATAGAAGTGCACCGAGGAAAATGATATTCTTATCACCTTTTTGGTCCCATCAAAGAATCCCCAATCTATTGTTTTGTCAATTTGAAGCTCACTAACCTAGGAAGGGACTTTATTAGGAATCTTTCTTAATAGGTTGAAATATAGCCAAAGTCTATGTAGAAACTTGGACTATAGGGATGTGCAAATTGTCAAATAAAATAACACTATGATAAATTTAGAGGCCCCAAAGAGCAAGGAAGGGAATATCCCTATTCTTGTTGATATTTTTTTTCTAAAACCAAACGTGCAAACCTAATCATTAAGCAATGTCCATCTTAGATTATCAGTGTCATCATTAGTTTTGATATGACCTTTCTTAGTTCCTCGTTAACTAAATTCAGAATAAGGAGTTGATCCCCCAAACACATATGGAATAGTTCCCTTTTAAAGAAGCATTCCTTCTAGATAAGAGGAAATACGAAACTGTTTTGATTAAAATTTCTTCCTATGAGTTACATTTCTATTAAAGACATGACATACTTAAGAGTATCTTCTCTAGAAACCTTCCCCTTCTCCAACTATAAAAATGGCAACAAATCTAAAGATAACAGTAGCATAGTTAAAGACAATTACACTATAGTAAGTGACATGAACAATACATAACAAAGTTAAATAAACCAGCACAACAATGAACATTTCATTTTTCCATCGCAAAAGTTAATAAATCAGATTTGGAGAATTCACTTGGGAGTCGGCTGAGTGTTGATAGATCATATTGATATCACAATGGTGTATCCTCAGTAAGTGCATGTTGAAACAAATAAAACATGGGAAAGGATTTTAAAATCACAAGTTTGGAAGAATTCACATTGACCAATGCCAGCAAATTTAGGAAGAGAATCAATAATTGAGGTAGAAGTTGCAGTAGTTAGAGAAGAAGTTTGAATACTTGTACTGTGAACTCTAGTTCTAATATTTATTATCTTTATTGTGATATATTTGAGGGTGGAACCCATGTGCAACATTCAATATAGTTTACGAATTAGGAAGACGTGTTGAATTATAGTTTACCAAGAAGAATGAGAAATTGTCCATCTATTTGATACATATCATCATCAAACATAGAAATAAGTTGTTATTTCTTGGACAGATTCAACATATGATGGATTCAAGTTGGTCCCAAAATCACTCTAGTTACCTTCATTTTTTCCCCACATACAAATATTAGAGTTTCTATCTATATCCATTTACCCTATGCCAAGTATTCATGTCATATCCTCATAAACATAGGTGTTATATTAAGGATCATTTTCCTTTAGAATCGGCACCTATCCAAATCCATATCCATTCTAATTCCTTGCATGTTATCCCTTGATATGATGGTAAAAACTCCTCATTGGTCAAATCCAAAGGTATAGATCCATCATACCTGTAAACACTAGTGTTTTAATCTATCCTCTCTACTTTAGGTAATCCAACTTAATGGTCTTTGCTCCATGGAGAAAACATGTTTCCTTATAATGGGCATGGCCAAAATTGGTCAAATGTAAAAGAATAATCATGGACAACCTATGCTTTACTCAAATATATGACAAAAAAAACAACTTCTCCATATTTATTTTCTCCCCCCCAAACCATTTCATTAAAGTTAACTATGTAAGGAAAATTTGTTCACAATGTCCCTTAGCCACTTTATACTAGGGATGGATTTGCTTGATGATTATAGCACTCTCATATAACGTCATTATGTTGACCTTTGGAATTGTATTTGTGTTTCATTATTGCACCCTCTTTGAAAATATGGAACCCACATAAAGGGTTACTTTTTTTTAAAATTTATACAGGACTGTCGGTTTTTTTACATCTTTGGAGTGGCATCTATTGTTAGATATCCATCCAATCCGACGACTCAGCTACATTACCAACATCTATAGGTCATCGGGATTTTGATTCCCAATACTTGACATTCGATGAAGATTTAATAACATCGATGACTTCAAGGTGTCGTATGGAAGTGAAAAACATTGGTTATTCAACGTCGCATCGTCATATAGTCGACACACACCGATGGCTTCAATGTGTTGGATGGAAGTGATAGTTGTCGATTATTTAACAGCTCATTGTCAAAATTTTGACATCTAATTGAGGTAAACATTGACCAATTTACGTTGATATGATGTTGAAATATCGACAGGGTTTGATGTGGTGTCGAATAACCGTAGCCCCACCAACACAAAAAAAAGTGTTGTTGTCGAATAATAGACATGTGTATGTCAAATTTCAAACATCAAAGTTGTCGTATTTCAGGCTAAAATTCACTTGTGACAAAATGAATCATCATAACATAATACATTTTATGGAAAAGGAACCATATTTGCATTAATAATAAAAGAAGAGAGATTACAACCATTGTGCCTTAGTGTTGTGATGCCTCTTCACATGCCAAGTCTTGTCGTCAAAGCTCCAACTTGTCTCTTCTATTCTCACCCTAGATTTGGACAAAATCACAGTGCAAAAACATAACATTTCTCTCCCTTCCCATGGAGGATGAGCCAGGTTTTATAGGCCTTGGGATGATAGGGATGGTTGAGGAAATGGTGGATGAGGTGGAAGGGATATCCTACTAGGTGGGATCTCGAGTCCAGGTGGTCCACAAGAGTAGGGATGAGGGTGCCATGAAGTCTTGCTTTGAGAAGCTTCATGAATCTTCTATTTTTCCCTTTAAAAATCAAGCACCACTCATTTGCTATGGAGACAGAGCATTACCAATGTGGAACCACTTATTGATCAAAGGGTAAAGGTGGCGGAACCTCTCATTGTTAAGAGATAAAAGGTGTTACTGAAGGGGGTAACACACATTGTATAAAAGGAAGAGGCGGTGGTGGACTCAGATATGAAATTATGATTCTGGGTCAAAGTCCAACTTCATCACTTGAGGAATTTAAGGCAATTTCTGGTGTTTAAGTTCTCAGTACATGATGGTGATGAGAATGATGTGTAACAGAATGCCCCCCAAAGCATGATACTAGAGGGATACTATAGGATATATATTTATAAGATCAAGTTATCATTTCGAGGCAAGAAATCGCTTAATCGGAGATCATCATCAACCAAGCTTCTGCAATACATCAATACTTTTGACTCATATCGAAATGACTCCTCATCATGGCTCCTGTTGGTCCTCATTTTGTCACCATTTTTGGCTAAATATTTTACATATTAACACATGTTTTGTTACCTTTTGGTGTCTTTTCTACCATAAAGTTCTCCATTCAGCAGCAGCTATGGTCATATTTTAATTTATGAAATGTTATGTTTTATTTTGCATCATTTCACAATTTTCTTGTTTAAATTTGATAATATGTAGTGATATTATAATGTATGAAAATTTCATTGCAGAATCTTGGTCTTCAGCAAACCAACAAGCAGCATTGCATTCATCCTAGATGTGCGTAGAGCGTATCCAGCACATTGTCCAGCTCACTATTCAAACCACCGAATCAACCGCGCATTGTTGATAGTGGATTTCTATGCGTTAAAGGCATGTAATGGCCATATACTGTTCTGACCACGTGCCAGCATATTAGCATAAGCCTCCTTCTGGAAGAGAGCTCATATGATGTCTCTATGTGACACCTTGATGCCAACTCTGATTAAGACTGAGTTCATATGCCACATTGCACGCCAGAGAGGAACCAGATTTGTGAAGAAGAAGGAAACGTGATATGTTGGTTATCAATGTAGTTAATTTTCATAATGACTGCCATATCTTAAGAGCATTTGACCACTGAAAGGGTCGACTTGCTCACCTTCTGTAAAAACACTATATATACAGATGATCTCATGCGAGAAATAGTTAATAGTTGAATGTCAATAGTTGATAGCTCGTGGTTAGTAGCTAATAGAATCAATGGAGTTAGTAAGGATAGCGAGATAGTTATCCATCTTATCAGTTGACCACAAAACTCTGTAACACTACATTTTGGTTTAATGAAAGTTCTATTACGATGTGCATGATCATGTTCCATTAGCAAGGCATTACTCTGTTTGCTAGGAGGCCCCCCCGACGACCAGAGTTTTACATTTCTGTGTATGCTTCGTTATTTCCTTTTCTCTGTAACTAGTATAGTCTTATTTATAAGTTGTTTATGCAATTTCATTCTTATAATAGTTTATGTTAATTACTTTCTGTAGCATAGATTTCATTTTTATCATGTTGATTATGTAGTTTTCCTTTACAAGTTAGCAACCGGTTGTGCCTAGAATAGTTTCCAAATTCCTTTTCAAAGTTTTTACAGTTCATTTTCTAGTTTTTAGACTAGATTCCTTTGGTTAAGTCACAGTAAATTCAGCTTTATTTATTTATGTTTTTTATTAAGTATATTTCAGTTTGTTTAATGATGTAGTTTCCTTTTTGAATTATGAGCTAGTTTAGATTATGTTGATATGAAATTAAATCAGTAAGTAGATTTACTTTTTGGCTCTTTCACATTTCATTAGCATATGCATGAGTCAGATGTTCTCAACAAATCATTTAAATTCACTGTTTTCTCGAAATTTTAGTATTTTCTACAGACAGACTGTCATTCAGATATCCTGTTATGCCTCTCATATAGACCTTCATTTTAACCTGCCATCCAGTCTTTCATTCAACCCTGCACATCTTTAATATGTTTTGAGCTTATCTCCTTAGTTTTATAATTCTGTTTTGATAGTGGTAGTTAGATAATGATCATATTTTCTCTTAATACCCTTAGATGAGATTGTTTAGACTACTTGTTAAACCTCATTCTTGTTTCTCCTTTATTCTCACCTTATGCCTGAGAATTATGTCATGTGTTTTGATCTCTTGTATTGATTTGTAATTTAAATTTGAATTGTTCTTTCGCATGTGAAGTTTTAAATGCATTAATAGATTAAGTGTCATTGCTCATAATAATACGATTTGTTCTCTCAATCATATGGTTATTAAAGGAATCTACAGAATAGAATTTAGATCATCTTTATAAGTTTTCTGCTTGTTCATAAATCATGTCTACCTTCTTGTAGTGTTATTTTATCTTTTGCAAGTAGAATTTATTTGTTTATAGATCATCTTGTTTACTATAGCCTGTAATTGGACAGTTCTTAGTCTAAATATTTTCATAAAGATTAAGTTAGATCTGATTCCCTTTAGTTTCTTCACCTCATTTGAAATCCATTTTGACACTTCTCCTGCTCTTGTCCCAATTACAGTAAACCCTTATCCTCAAAATAATCAAGGAGAATTGAATTAGTGGCCATCTATTAGTTGCATGTATAATTTTTAGGAAACATAATTAGTTGTTATAAATTCTTGTTTGTACAACCAGTTCTTAAAAGCTATTTATTAGTAAAATAGACCTTCTTATAAAGAATAATTCATTGTCTACATCTTTGTCTTTTAATAGTTGTTTATAGAGTAGAGTAGTATAAATTGATACCACTCTGCCGTAGTCCTCTGTTTCTGTTATCTTAAGAAGTTGGATTCTTAGGAGTTCAACTCAGTTTTTTTTTTCATTTTGAAAGACCTTTCAATCTTTTGTTTACTAAAGTATTTACCATGATACCATACAAATCCCTCTACATTCGCATATATTTTGTAACAACTCTAATCCTACCAGCCCTGGTCGATAATTAAATATTAGGTAAATTATTCAAGACAATATTTTTCCCAACAGCTGCATGTATAAATTCTAAATCCTTGATGGCATAAGGAATTTCATAAACAGTCTAAAGATCTAGGCACACAATTAACCTCACAAAGAATTGTATAGAATTATCATAAGGAGAGAAGAAGAAGAATTAATGAACACACATTAATGAATGATCAATAAATGATAATTGATATTATTACATAGGTAATACATCCTTATAAAGGAAAAAGGAGTTGCATGAAGACAACTCAAGCTAGCTCATAAAGCAGGCTTACTAATTATGATAAACCCCATAGTTGACTAAATCAATTTCCCAATCTACCAAGCACCTCACGAATTAGCAATAGCATGTGTGAGTGATGATGAGTGAAGGAAAGACTTGCTAATCCTAGAATGTGGAGAGAAAATAATGGAGGATGGGTTGGCAACAAAAGCTGCCAGTTTCCTAGTTGACTAGCTTTACCTGATCCATAGAAAACCAGGATAAAGCAGAAAAAGTAGAATAAAGCAGAATCTGCTGTAAAGCGTAGTTACCCATTCTGGATGGCCATAAAGTGGTCAATATCAACCTAGAATCAGAAATAAATCATTCCTAGGATATAAATGGCAAGTGTTGACTCTAAGGTGCAAGTGGATGCCAACTATCTAAGCTAGTGGGTAGGAAATTAATCAAATAATGATTAATTATTTTATGAGTGGGTTTATTATATTCCAACACCCCCCTTTAAGCCTTAGTTTATGATGATATCCCTGAAATAATAAGAAATATATATGCCTATAGGGCCCAGCAATAAAGTTATGGTCACCCTTTTACAATTTATCTTGTCCAAAGAAATGAGGAAAGAGGAAAAACCTCAAGGGGAAAATCCTCCCTCAAGAAAGGACATGAAAAGCAATACCAAAAATGCTGAACTGATGGTGTTTTTGTTGCTCCAAACTAAATGCTGATGTCTGGAGGAATCTTCTTCTTTGGAAGAAGATAAATTTGCTCACCTGGATCAAGGACAACTATAGGACCATGTAGAAAAACTGAGATCCAATGATGTGAAGGCAATACTGAAGGATCTTGATACTTGTAATCAGCTTCAAAATGATGAGATGACTTGAACTTCTAACTAGTAGAGATGAACTGAGCTCCATATAGGTGAAATAACTGTCCAAGCGAATGTATAATGTCTCCATCTTCATTTACACAGAGAGGATGTGTGGAAGTGATCTTGTAGGAACATAGAGAAGGCATAGGATCAAAGAGTGAGAATGAATGGGCTCCATGGGTTGATCTAGCTTCCAAAGAATCCAAGAGATCACAAATAAGCACAATGGTAGACTCATGGGAATATACTGGTAAAGAATCCTCTATGGTAGAAGTATGAGAGGAGGAAAGATAGTGATGTTCAAAATCTTCAAGGAGGATCTAAGAATGAGTGCCAAGAACAAAGGAGGAGCTGCAAAAGCACATGGAATCAAGTATGGTAAGTGGCAAAACACTAGAAGGACTTGATTTGGCTAAGCAAACATCCTGGAAGTCACTGGGTTGCACACCATCAAGAAGAGATGCATGCACAAAGTGTGAGAGGTCTAGCATATGGATCTCAAAATCCATGATAGAAGACATAGAGAACATTGAATGTGTGAGTGAATCATCAATAGCAATAGCAGCTCCATTAGTCAATTATTTTTCATCAACAACATCATAAGAAGATAAATCAAGATATTCTACTTCAAGGGACACATAAAAAGATGGCTCTTGAATATTTGCTTCTTGATTGAAAGAGGAAGCATTCAAATCAAAGAGAGTAGTAGCAATAGGAACTATATGAAAAACTTCTTCTTCATGATCAACTTCCTCGGATACTGTAGAGGCCGAGACATCTTGAGAGAGAGAAATCATTGAGGAGCTAGAGGCACTCTCCATATAGCTAGAAGGATCCTCATTGTCCTTTCCCAAAACTCTATCCAATGTTGTCCAGAGATCCTTTGGGTAATCAACAGAATCAATAAGGTAGCGCATGCATGGAGAGATAGCTAGACAAATAGCTCCAATTGCTTTATCATAGTCATTCAACCAGTCACTTGGCTCTTCATAAGACTCTTCACCAGCTCCAATAGATATCTCATAGAGACCTTGTCTCTTTAGATATGAAATCATCTTCAGTTTACACTCTGAATAGCTTGTGAATGGAGAAAGAAGAGGAACTAATACTCTTGAATCCATTCGAAGTTGAACCTGCAAAATAAACCTGCAAATCTGAAAAAGGAGGATTAATTAATGAACTCTCAAAGATATGATATCATGTAGATCTTTGATATCCTCAGCTCTGATACCATGTAGAACTTGAACTTTGAGAACCTTAGCTTTGATACCATGTAGAAATTCTAAAGCCTTGATGGGATAAGGAATTTCATAAATAGGCTAAGGATCTAAGCACAGAATTAACCTCACAGAGAATTGTAGAGAATTAGCATAAGGAGAGAAGAAGAAGAATTAATGAACACACATTAATGAAGGATCAATAAATGATAATTGATATTATTACACAGGTAATACATCCTTATAAAGGAAAAAGGAGTTGCATGAAGACAACTCAAGCTAGCTCATAAAGCAGGCTTACTAATCATGATAAACCCCATAGTTGACTAAAGCACTTTCCCAATCTACCAAGCACCTCACGAATTAGAAATAACATGTGTGAGTGATGATGAGTGAAGGAAAGACTTGCTAATCCTAGAATATGGAGAGAAAATAATGGAGGATGGTTTGGCAACAAAAGCTGCCAGTTTTCTAGTTGACTAGCTTTACCTTATCCATAGAAAAATAGGATAAAGTAGAAAAAGTAGAATAAAGAAGAATCTGCTGTAAAGTGCAGTTACCAATTATAGATGGCCATAAAGTGGTCAAGATCAACCCAGAATCAGAAATAAATCATTCCTAGGATATAGATGGAAAGTGTTGACTCTAAGGTGCAAGTGGATGCCAACTATCTAAGTTAGTGGGTATGAAATTAATCAAATAATCATTAATTATTTTATGAGTGGGTTTATTATATTCCAACATTGCATACCAATACAAGGAAGATCCATGAGAGAGATGAATAATCATGGCTACTAGAATACAACATAGATCCATGTGAAAGAGACTCAAACTTGGACATATCTACCAGACATACAATGTATATCTATGTTAAATGGACACAAATTTGAGCACAACCACGACCATACAAATATGGATCCATGCTAGGAATTATACAAAATACTCCATCGCAACCTGGGGAAATAAATAAGCACTTAATATGTACCAAGGTCTTCGTCTCGTCTTCCACAAATTATGATACTATACATGTGATTACAATATTTTGATGTTGAACATGGTAGAAGCCACTTGATTACCGGTCAATGATGAGAACAATTAGCAAGTGCGAGGGAAATCACCATTAATGTTAGTGATTCCCAACGCACCCTAGTACAATATCTTGAGTGTGAATATATGATCTGGAGTCGAACACTCAGTTGAATATTTCGTTTAAAGGTTAATGATGTGAACCTATGTTGAAAGTGAGAGAATCTGTCATTGATGCATACATATCCCAAGGTACTAATTTGTTTCTAAGACTAATTCCTAGATGATGAGTTGAAGTCGACATGAATAGTCTTAGAAACAATATTGACATGAAACTCGAAACAAAGTTCTGCAATTTTG
This sequence comes from Pseudotsuga menziesii, assembly GCA_001517045.1. Classification (NCBI taxonomy): domain Eukaryota; kingdom Viridiplantae; phylum Streptophyta; class Pinopsida; order Pinales; family Pinaceae; genus Pseudotsuga; species Pseudotsuga menziesii. The sequence goes on from LPNX011155306.1 coordinate 121,236, forward strand.
AGTATGATGTAACCATAGGACTGACTCAAAGGTAATTGACACAAAATTTTGAACTGCAAATGTAAACTCTCAACATGACTTCCCTTTGAACATTATAATGCACGACCGAAGACTTGGTAGCATTGACTTGACCAAGTGGATGCCAAGACATAATGCGACGGTGGATGGTGCATTCTTTGAAACACTCAAAGGAGTGACATGACTCATGAAAGTGGATCAACCTAGAAGTAAGATAAAAACCCAATTGACTGAATGAAATGCAGACAAGTGCCATGTTCAAAGGTGACTAATAACTTCCATTTATTGCAAATGAGATAGTTCCCTTTCCTTAATTTCCCCATCATGATTGAAAAGTGTCTCTTTTCATTTTAATGATTTGAAAGAGGGTAACAAACACTCGTTGTAGCTTATCCTGGGATAATTCCATTCTCATACGTTTCATGAACCTGAGAAAGGAGGGCTTTGTTCCCAAAAGAGGGTCTCTTAGTGTTTAGTTTAATGAGTCCACTGAAAGCTAACTCAGTATCATTCATGTTTAGAGAGTGTGAACGAAAAAGGAAGAAGACTCCAAAAAGTCCTTTTTCATATGATTTAATCTCTAGGGTCTGAAAAAGTATAAAATAATACCCAAGAGAACTCTTCCAGTCATGATTGGTCGGAGTACGTATTTTTTGTAATTAGTCAATCCAAACTGAAAAAGGGGTAAACTATCATTAGAAAGATGACTCTTCAATTATTTTTATGAGCTTGAAGAAGATAAGTTCACTCGGCAATATTTTCACATTTAAGGAGTCCAAAAAAAGAGCTTAGACAAGACTCCATTGGGGTTTCTTTTCACGATAAGCAGGTTTAATGCACCTGAAAAGAAGCAAACTTTGACTCAGAACTTTGATACTGGGTTTAAAGAAAACGACCAAAATGTCGAAAGTAGCGCTCGATGACTTTTTCCATTTTATACAAGTATGAAAAATTAAAAAACAAACTTGCTCATAACCAAAAACTTTTAACTTTCATCCCTGCAAGAAATTTTAAAAAGACTATTAGATCTCCAAAATATTTAAAACACTAGTTTTTAATGACTATGTAAAAGGGCATTTTTGAATGAAATAATTAAAAAGATTAAAATAATGCAATAAAACCCTAAAACATTTCATATAAAACCAATGAAATAGTAAAAAGCATATCGTTTTACTATTTACCAAGTTGGAGAGCTTATTTGGAGCAAATTGTGTGCAGACTTTAGGAAAAGATTTCGGAGCCGTCAATCATCGATTTCTTGATCCATCTGTTCCAGGTAGGAAATAAAACCACCATTATCATTTTCATGATTGAATTTTTCCTTTCCAAGAACATTGTTATGGAGAGAAACTTACTATGGCTTGGGGGTACCACAACAAAGAGTATGACACCATAAATCAATCTTTCCCAATATACAAAAGTGCCAGTATGCAAATCTAACACTAAGGGATATAGAATTGTACCTTGTTCTGGACGGTTGAAGTAGATCCCCATGGATATTTTCCAATGCAATTGCAATTATAATTTTCTCTCAACAACAACAAAACAATCAAGCATGATATATATAAATGTGTTAGAACTAGTCTAGCATATATAATCGATCATGTATAAGAAATTAAATGCATCCATGGATTCAATATTCATACTCAAATTGCACATGAATTTGACAGGAAAATATATTTCTATTAATAAATTAGAGATACAATAGTGACAAACTCTTTCGCCACTTCTGCGAACCGGAGAAATCGAGTTCTCCACTTGGGCCTCCACCACTTCAATCCTCCATCTCTTGATAACAAGCTCACAAAGCAAATGAAACATCGAGAAGAAAACTATCTGCTCCAAGGGATAAAGGGATGCAGACTGAAGTATAAGAAAAGTTGAGGAAACAATGGACTATAGTTTCCTTTCTCTCCAATTTCTCCCCTTCAATGTATACAAGGGCCTCAATATATAGTGCTCCAAAGAGGTAATGGAGGGTCGACTCCGAGCGTTCTCAAGGCATTTGGAAGGCCAAGAGTCAATTTATTCAGACTTAAATGAGGAAAACTCCAAAAATATTTTTCATTTTTCACACATCTCGATGTGTGCAGGTTTGAGGTCAAAACATGCATATACACATGGGTATTGCTTTAAAAGTAGCGTATATTTATAAGCATATAATTTTTGGGGATGATTTTGGAACATCAAAGCATAATATAAGTCCATGGGGTCCAGGGAGTCTGCAAAGGGACAGTGAAGGCCATAAATGTGTCATCTACCTGGTGTGGTAAAACCAGCTATAACAAATGCCCCCTAATGTGTGAGGTCACAGGGGTAACATGATGGCTGAAATAAATTATAAAATCCATCCCAAAAGTGGAGGAATGAAGACCCAGGTGGAAAAACCAACCACTCATCATTGTAATACAATAATCAATCTCTGCATGTGACTGTAAATACATGGAGCAGTACCGGATACATAAGAGTACAATGGCCATGAATAGACATGATATACAAAGTATCATGTGTGGTCATCACCACGTACAATATACAATGGATCAAGATCTCCAGAATGGATGAAGATATCTTCTATACACTGGAAACATTGGAATCATGGTCACTAGAGCTGAAATCTCATGAATACTGGAACGATCAAGGAGGTAGAAATATGGAATGCCACCAAGATGGAAGGTCCTCTACACAAACCTCTATGAGTACATGTCCTACTATGTGAATAGATGTGTCGAGGTCAAACATAGTATTCCATCGTTTGATTACCGATCATTGATGTATACCATTAACAAATGCGATATAACTACCCGATAATGAAAATGGGAATGAAGGCACAAAGTCTGATCCAACAAGTGTGAATAGATGTGTTGAGGTTGAACACTTGAAAGATCCCATCGATCAGGGGACATTTATGTATTCCCAAAACTGTCGATGGAGAGAGAACCTAACACTGATGACTGTAAGTCTCAAGGCACTCAAATGACTCTAGAGTCCTATTCCAAAATAAATGATATGATGTCGATGGAATGGAATCCACTGGAAGGAGGAAATTAAGCCATCCCCTAACAAACAACACGAGGTACTCAACAAAGTTGTATAATGGGGAAGAAATCAATGAACAAGAAGTGCCCGAACTAGTAACAGTACCGAGAATGGCCAACATGCAAAGTGAAAATAACTGAGGAATGGCCGAATCAGAATTCAACTTCCTTTGAACAAGAGCATAAGGCAAATTGCAACTGAAGGTAGGCAACATGGACTCAATATGCAAACTGGGACATCTCTGTTACAAAATAGGCATCAACAGAGGCTCCATGGGTATTGGAAGCATAACTAGTCGGTGGAGATAAAATTAGAGTAACATGTACATCTCCTAAAGTCAAACTAATAACCCAACCAATGGATGTGATATACAGTTCTCTATTTGAAGGTGACATGACCTAGTTGCTTCCAAAGATAACATATTTTCCCATCCGGTTTTTTATGTTTTTTTATTTTTTTGTACTTTTTCATATATTTTGAAAATATTGAAAAAGAATAAAAGCGATTTATAGTACATAGCTAGGAGGAGACGAGTGTCAAGGGTAGGAAAACTAGTTCCAAGAAGTGGAACATATCTATGCTCAATGCAAGGAAGTGTGTGTAGGATAAAGACACTCAGGGAAAGGTCTCCTCCCAGTAAAGGGATGATCAAGCTACAAAGGATATGTAGAAGGATCTGCTTGGCTAGACATGAGACAAGCTCGGGCTTATAAATCTGAAGTAGGGAGTCGAAATAAAGCTCAATAAGGCAATAAAAACTCATGAAATGCATTTACAACTTGATATATACAAGGGAGTCCCTATGGGGAAAAGCTAGCATAAATTTCAAGAGGAGCATGAAGCTCTTGCTCAAGGACATGGCTGGACTAAAAAGGGACTCCCACAACCTAAACGAGGAAACTCAGCATGGGAACCAAATGCACACAATACCACTTCACACAACACCACTTCTAACAATACCACACCATTCACACAATACCACTTCTAACAACAACATGAAGGTTTTGTTATATCATGGAATGGGTTCGTACTTAAGGTTAAATGAAATAGTCATAAGTTCATGCAAAATGTAGGTGGATGTGAAATCTTAACCTATATACCAGTTTAGACATTATACCCTTCATAGGCACGGATGAGTCAAAGCCTCAGAGAGAGTGTACAAAAACCAGACCCTACATGACAATAATAATAGTCCAAAATAGTTGGAAATAGTCAGTAAAGAGTCCAAACTATAGTATATAGGGAGGATTGTACATGACAACTGCATTCAAAGGAAACAATGTGGTGGATGATGGGACATAAGAAGGAATGTAAGGTGTATACCCAATGCTCACATATCCACTAACACCCCCGTGAGGGGGGACACTGGTGTTAAGACCGAGTGAAGAGAGTTAAAACCCTCAACAAATGGAGTAGATGATGGAATATGACCAATCCCAAATCTATGAAAAAGGTAAGGGGTTGTGGTGCCCCCCATTCCAACACTAGGGTTCGTACTAGGACCTGGAGCAGGTAACGGAATACTAGTAGTGATATCAGGCATTCCAAACATAAAAGGACCCAAACTCAAGAGAACATAAATATACTCAAGTAACCGCGATACCTAAAGCCAACTAGTGCACAAAGAACACACTCCTAAGAAAATATAAGCTAAAATGCAAGCAAGCCAAGGGGAGGATAAATGAGCTCCCGAATGTAGCAGGTATGTCTCTCCTAGGAGAGGCCTGAAACTCCCATACACTACAAGTGAAGATGTCACAACCAATTATAGTGGCCCTCAGCTTCAATGCATAAAGCGACTATGTTGTTCGACCCCTATTTGGCTAGGAAACCTACAGAATAACCTATGCAAGTACCCCCTGTGATACCTAGGTAAAGAAACTAAGGTCACCCCAATATACACAATGCTCAGGTGGACAGTCGCAGGTGAGATCGACCATATGGGAAGGGTAGCAAAGCTCGAAGCTCGAAATTACCAACCGGTACCTCAAAATTTTCCAAATACGAATACGATCCTAGAAATATCTTCGGTGCTTACAGAAAGTGGCCAAGGGCTATCCCAACTACAATCGTGCACACTTCCTCGTGCTTAACTCCCATGTAAGAGGAGCCTCTTGAGAAACACTAATTCTACCAAGGATTTGACTCTCTCACCTAGAAAGACTCCTACTTGTTTCGTTTAGTAGTCTTGGAGAATTAACTCACAATGAACTATTCCAAGACTCTAAATCCTAATCTTGTTGGTGAACCCTATAAAAAAATGTGTAGTTCATTTTAATTAAGTGTTGATTTTAATGGATGTGATTACTCAAAGGGAAATGACCATGCAACTAATGATATTGTGACTCGGCAGTGAAATAAATATGCACACCTAACAAGTAATTCCAAGTGCAAATTTGTCGAATGAAAAAAAGGGTATTCCACTACATGAGATGCATAAATATTCATTCCTTTCCAAATGCCAATGCAATCCTTCCTATATGAAAGCGTAAACACAACTCTCATCCAAGCAATCCAATGCAAGTACCTCCTTAAATCCATATGTGAGATGCAAGCAAGAATGCAACTATTTTGTATAAAAGAATGAAAATGTAATAAAAGTAATTATAATTCTCAGTCTCTTCTGCAAGCATCAAACACAATCCAAGCAAGATACTGAGACAAAAGTACTAATGCACTAATGGAAAAACAAAAAGGAGATTAATTACTAGAACTACTTTCAAATAAAAATCAATGAAAAAGCGGTCTCTGGTCATGAAAGAAGTAGTCAACAGACAACATCAAAACCCAGGGAGACCCAGCCACACTCACAACCCACCCAACAACTTCCCACAACATCAAACTCAACCAAAAAGGAGGATGTTTGTGAATTTTCAAAGAATATTTGCATATGTACATGAATTTTGACCAAAAACCTGCATGTATACGCAACTTTTGGCCAAAAACCTACATGTATATGTGAATTTTGGAAAAAAACTTGCGTATTTATGCGACTTTTATCCAAAAACCTGCGTATACAAAGAAGAAAGTGGTAAAAATAAGGCCAAAGGTCAAACCAATTTAGGGGAGTGTCAATAGATGAACATACTACTAAATGTGACACAGAAACAGGGAGAAATAGAGAAAAATTCAAGCACATTGTTCCTCCAAACCCCAAATAAAAATAAGGAACATCCCCATTAGAGTTGCCAATTCTGTTACGGAGAGAAAATTCCTATGACTTGAGGGTACCACAACAGACAATATGGCACCAGAAATCAATATTTCCCAATATACAAGAGGAGTAAGCAAATATAACACTAAGGTATATCGAATCGTACCTTGTTCCGAATGGTTGAAGTAGACCCCCATTGAGATTTTCCAATGCAATTGCAATTATAATTTTCTCTCAACAACAACAAAAAAAGAAAGCATGATATATATAAACATGTTAGAACTACTCTAGCATATATAATCAATCATATATAAGAAATTAAATATAGCCATGGATTCAATATTCATATTCAAAATGCACATGAATTGGATTGGAAAAGATATTTCTATTAATGAATTAGAGATACAATAGTGACAAACTCTGTCGGAACTTCTGCGAACCGGAGAAACCGAGTCCTCCACCTGGGCCTCCACCACTTCAATCCTCCATCTCTTGAGAGAAATCTCACAAAACAAAGGCAAGATTGGGTAGAACACTATGTGCTCTAAGGGACAAAGGGATGTAGAAGTAGAGCTGAGGCAACAATGGACTATAGTTTCCTTACTCTTCAATTCCTCCCCTTCAATGTATCCAAGGGCCTCAATATATAGTGCTCCAAGAGGTAATGGAGGGTCGAATCCGAGCGTTCTCAAGGCATTTGGAAGCCCAATAGTCAAGTTATTTGGAATCAAATGAGGAAAACTCCAAAAATATTCGTCATTTTGCACACATCCCGATGTACACGGGTTTGAGGTCAAAAGCTGTGTATACACGCAGGTATTGCTTTAAAAGTCACGTATATGTATAAACAAGAAATTTTTGGGGATGGTCTTGGAACATCAAAGCATAATATGAATCCCTAGGGTCCAAGGAGTCTGTAGAGGGACAGGGAAGGCCATAAATGTGTGATCTACCTGGTGTGGTAAAATCAACTATAACACATGTTTTTTGGGGTTTTTGGGGTTTTTACCCTAGGGTAAGAATTACATTCAGGGTAAGGCACTTTCCCTTTATGGGAAAGGCGATGTTCGAGTAGAACCACAGTTTTCATGCCTGAACAGGCAGGGACACCTCTTTGTCTCAAGGAGACGGAAGTAGTGCTGCAGAGTGCTTCCCAAAAGATGAACGGACCAACCAAAATAAGATTTTTAAAGTATTTTCAAAGGTTGATAATGTGTTCTAATACTCCAATTTTTATTTGGCAGGTCATTTCAGTCAAAATGGTTGTGTGGAAGGAGAGACAACATGAGTATGATGATGTGAGAGTTCAGGAAGATGTCGGTTCTATAGTTTCTTTATGGGGTTGTGGCCTCCTAAAGTTTGTTTATGTTCCTAGCATGAGGTCTCATGTGAGACTACTAGAATATATATTGAGGATGTGGAACCCAGAGCAATAGTACTTCAAAGTAGAGGAAGCAGAGGACATCTACTTCCTTACCAGGTTATCCAGGTGTGGAGAGAATATCTCACTGACAGGTCCTCAAGGAAGAGATGTCACAACACAAGAGCTCATAGATCATCACTGTTTTCCTGGAACTCAGATGTATGGGAAAAAGATTCTTATCAAGGAGGCAATGGATTTGCCTCTTCAGACAGTACTTTTCACCATGCAATGGGTTGCAGGGAGCCATGGGGCTCACCAAGCTTCCCGAGCTCATATGCTTTACTCCTTGGAGGCTATGGTGCCTACAGTCTATAACTGGGCTGAGGCTTTACTGAGTGTGTTCAAGGATCAACTGACAAAGTTTTGGAAGGGGGAGTTAAAACAATTTGGTTATGGGACCATCTTGGATTCCTTATTCTTCAAGTGGGTACCTATTCTGAGGCCTCAAGTGACTTTCATCGAGCTGACATTGAGAGACCCTCACATACTGTAGTGGGTAGAGACCATGGCTCACACCGGTGGTGGCGGGGCCAAGGTCAAGTATGGGAGTGCATTTTTCTATTGGTTAGATGACCAACTTCTCATGGTGGAGGACTATGCGTACGTTGGTACTGAATTCAAGGTAGACCCTGATATACCTTTATCGGCAGGTGCCCAATGGGAAGATATTGGTAAGAAGAATACTCAAGACATTGATTATTTTTTTCATTTTTGTGTTTTATAATTTTTAAGAATGATAACAAGACTTAAAATTTTCATGCAGAATTTGGAGATGCTCTACATGGGGGATATTCCCCAATTGACGGATGAGTGAGGGCCCAATTCGTTCATAGAGGGGATGATGGGATGACCGAGTTGGAGGATAAACTTTACCGATTAACTCTTGACATTCTAGATGCTTCCATAGATGACCTCCCCAGGAGGTACCAAAGACATACAAATGGATTGTTGGGTCGATTTAACCGCCTGCTATAGAGGGTAGTAAGGGCCATCATGTGTTACCATGGGCATATGTTAGTCATTCTACATGATGTATACACTTAAAGGTATCTAGCTTCTTTTCTTTTGTCATTTTGTATACCTAAAAGCCAGAGTGCTTCAGTCGGGGTCTCGAGACCATATTTTTTGTAAAACACTTATATATATATATATATATATATATATATATATATNACCATGTTTTATTTATTAAAAGTTATGTATGGGCAATATACCAGTCTGAAATTTAATTGGCCAATAAGTTTGCAACAATGTTATAAGACCTAGGAATATGCCTATAAGTGATTGATTCAAATGACCTTTATAACAAACACACTCTTTGAAAAAGATGAAAGAGTGTAGGATTTATGATGGCATAAACGTAGTTTAAAAGGAAAACCACTAGCTATGAGTCCATGAATACTACCAAGGATATCACATTCGATAGGAAGGATAAATTCTAGTCCATAAGCCAACTGAAACAGTGTAAAACTAGTTGTTGTTTTAAATAAAGTCCTGTAATCCCACAGCGCGGAAAAAAGAGTTAAATGGCAGTTGTATTTGTGATCTCCAACCATCCTACACAACATTGTTTTCAAAAAAAATTTAATGGACTCAACTTGACCATTATCCCGTGGATAATAAGGAGTTAATTTTTCGTGACAAAAACCCAACTTAGCACTCAACTCAGCCATCATCTGATTGTTGAAATGGGATCCGTAGTCAGTGACTATGGGTTGCAGAAATCCAAACCTAGCTATCACATGATTAAATAGAAATAGGGCAGAAGTCCTGCTATCCTATGCATATGTAGGCATTTCCTCAGCCCATTTTGTAAAATAATCAATGGATACTATGATGTAACCATGCCCCTCGGCTGAGGTAGGATTACAATGCATGAATTCAATTCCCCATTTCAAGAAAGGGCCAACAAAAATGACGGGGTGTAAAAGAGCAGGGTGGGTGTGATTTTTAGGATAAAAGAGTTGAAAGCGTGGGCATTTATTAACCGTATCATGAAAATATTTGAAGATTGACGGCCAAAAATACCCAGCACGAAGTATTTTCTGAGCTGTAGCCATCCCAGAAAGATGACTTCCACATGCTCTAGAGTGGCAATCATTCAGAACGTGTTCAAACTGTTTGTGTGTAAGTCACCGTTGAAGAATGGAGTCAATACCATGGCGATATAACATATCATTTAAAATGAGATAATGCTTCGCATGGTGACAGATGCGATGACGATCGTCATGGGACATATCAGGCTAAAACCTTTGGGTCTAGAGATAGATGATTAAATATGCATACCACGGATCAGTTGTGCTAACCAGGAACAAAAATTCATCTGGAAATGAATCATTGGGATAAGCTTCCATCAAAGCACAGGGAAGCGCACACATTAAATCCATGAAAACTAAGGGCTTCTTGGAAGTAGTCTTAGCGAACTCAAGATCGAATTCCAGTAGGATGATGATCCAACGGGAATACTTGACCCCTATTACTTGATGAGTCAAAATATAATACATGGGGTTTTGATCAGCGAGAACAATTGTGGTGCGTAGTAAAATGTAGTGACGAAATATTTGCACAGGAATGACCCTAGCTAACGCTAGATTCTCCACACATGAATAACGGGTTTCATATTCGAGGAGACTCTTACTAAGGTAATAAATCACATGTTATTGGATGTTGAGATCCTCCTGCACTAGAACCATACCAATAGTAGCAGTGGAGGAAGAAACATATAACATAAAGTCTTTTGAGTAATTTGGGGGGTGCAACACCAGTGAATGTGTTAGATTGTGTTTCAAATTATCAAAAGCTTGTTGGGATTGGTCATCCAAAAATAATGGAGTCTCCTTCTTAAGGAGACATATATATCCATGTGTTTTATCTGCGAAGTTGCATACAAAATGGAGAAGAAAGTTTTCCTTCCCCTGCAAACTTTGGAGTTCAATAATATTAGTCGGGACAGGTAAGGCCAAAATAACAACTATTTTCAAAGGATCAATCTGGATGCCATATTTGGAAACCATGAAGCCAAGAAGACATCCAATCTCAACACAAAAGACACATTTGCGTGGATTAAGCCGACTATTATAATGATGAGAACTAAGGAATATATCACTAAGATTCCTTGGGTGGTCCTCTCGACGTTGCTGCAAATGAGCAGGGAGGTCGTCTAGATATGGCTCCATGATGTGTTTAATATCATGAAAAGCATAGGACATGGCACGCTGGAATGTAGCTTCGGCCTTTTTTAAACCAAAGGGTAACTTCCGATAGGAAAAGGTCCCCCACGGAAAAATGAATGCTATTTTTTTTGGAAAAGCCATAACTGCCATTCAAAATTAAAACTAAGATAACTAAAAGACAAAGCCTAATTAAACCTATGAGATAACTTATTTTCCATCTAGAGGACAATAACACACTCGCAAGAGGGTATTCACAATATCGATTAAGATATCCATTTTTTAGTGTATATTCTTTACATCGTCATGTGGAAATCACGAGTTGAATGTTGTATTGAGTCTAATATTTTTCCATAAGAAAGTGACCTAGTAGAATTTTCAATGTCCAATATCGCTCTAGGTTGGAGACACCTTTTGCATTGCCATCGTTCACTTCACTTGAGTTCTCCTGGATATTGGCCAAGATAATGTATTTTTCTTGGTCAATTCCATGTGACTATTCCATGATGTCTTCGGGTTACAAATTTAATCCATATAGTGGTTCCATCTCTCCATCCCACTTACGAGAAGCTATTTTATGGAGCATAACTCCATTCCACAAGTTTTCATGGGGCATGTTCTATGAATGATTAAAGGTTATCAAGAACATACAAAACCATATAATGTCTCATCCTAATCATGATATAGAACATAAATCACCACCAGAATGAAGTTATGAAACCCACGCCTCGACTGGGATTCGAGGTGCCCACTAGAGCATATAAACCAAACATACCAAGTGTTATCCATGAATGCACTACACATGTGAGAAATATATTTTTCATTAATCCTCCCCTACTTGTCCTCCATCATACATTCCATCCAATTCCATGTTGTCCTCTCACCTGCCACGACTCCCGTCTATATTTCCACCTACCCCTCCCATGCACCATGTGGAGGGGATAAGTCTTGTCTCCCTTGCCATGCCATTCTTGTGCTTTATATTCTTGTGGGAAATAATAATGTATTATGTTTAGAGGGAGGATTTTGGAGAGGTATCCAAATCATTTCCTTTGTGATCATGTTTCAAGGTGACCCCTTCATTATCCATGCAATACGCAAGCTTATTTCCATCTTGTCTAATATTTGAAGGAATAATTACTAGGATAAGTGATATAAGAGAGGTCATCTGGTGCATGTTGTTCTCCAACTTCCACTTATTAGAATTTTGTTTCAATAAAGTGTCATTTTGTAGGTGAGTCAACATTCCAATGAGGATTTGGGAGTCTTCTTTGTCAACCGTTTTTTTAAATTTTAATTTGATTTCTAACCTTGAACTCTACCATAATCCTTCTAGTTTTGTTGCATTATTTCTATGTTTGTCAATGGTTTCTCGATCACATTCTATAAAATGTAACACTTCCTTTCCTTCGATATTCTCTAAATGAGGAAGCTTGTGAAAAACTATCATATTCTATTGAGAAAAGGATTGGAAAAAAAAGAACTTTCCTTCCATTTATTATTAGTGGATGTGACATCACCAATTACCTAATTGGTTTTCTTGAAAGTAATATCACCCCTATCCTATAGAAAGGAAACATAGGTGCAAGTTTCAAGAAGATGATCTATTGTTTATAGGTTGGAGAGACAGAGCAAGCATATGGATGGTCCTTCAAATTTATGCTTAAGGATGTAGTCCCATGTTAGGATGTATTTTTTAATAGCAACTAAAGTGTCCACTATGAAAATGGGACAAATATCCTTAGTCCAGATTTGGCTCTAAAGAGGTTCCCATGGAAGATGGTGGTGGTCAGCTACTAATATGTATGCCTTCTGTAAGGTAAAATTTCCACTCATTTTATAGACCCGACAATTATTTTTCATGTCATTATTAATTTTTAAATGCTTTTCTTAGAGCTCATTCCATAACTCCTCCTGGTTCTCTTCTACCTCAACAATCCAATTAGGTGGGTGTAACCATGTTCTGTAGGTTTGTTGATTATCCATGGTGTCCCAAAAGTGTTTGACATGGGTGAGGCCATTTTTCATGTGAATGGATTGTCATAGGTTCAATGCATTGGATGAGATTCATATAATATAGGGATTTTTTGTTAGGAATCATCCTAGAACATGATAGAGTTACCATCTTTGATTTCTTAGAAACTCTATTTTTGCACGAACTCTTTATTTTTGTAGGAAAAATTCCACAACATGGATGTCAACATGTGTCCATATGTTCTAATGAGGTATTGTTTTTATATTTCAAGAGTGTACTTTTGTTTCAATATCAAGCACCATGGTTCATTTCCATAGGTAACCAATCACCAGAAGGATTTGACACCCATCATTTTATTACAGTTTTCCAGATCTCTTGGACCAAGGCCTAGTACAATATTTGGGAGGATAATCTTCTCTCAACCCGCAATAACCCACTTTTGAAAAAAATGGGAACCACTCCAAAGAAAATTTATTTGTAAATTTCTAATAGATTTGAGTATGAATTTAGGATCAACTAAAATAGAGAATAGGTAGAGGGGTAAGGATTGCAACACATATTTAACAAGGGCTAGATGGGAGGCTATGTTAAGAATATGAAGGTCCAATAAGATAACCTTTTCCTCAAAAAAGAGAGAAAGTGTTTCCATGAGGAATGTTGAATGGTAGAGTCAATTAGGGAAGTCTTGAGGTATCTAGATAGAATGGATCTTTACTAGAATTCAACGATCTTGGTGACATTACACTAATTAAGATGAGGGGTATTAGAAAATGAGAATTGAGATTTCACGTCATTGATGGAAGTTCTTTAAGAATTCATAAAATAATCAAGGACCGGTTTGATATCTTTAGCCTCTTTGACCGATGGGTCACGAATAAGGAGAGTATCATCAGAAAATTGCTAATGGGAGTGGGTTATATCAAATCCATACAGGATAATAACTCAAACATTTCTTGAGTGCATGACAACATGGATACTACAACCAAGGCCTTTATCCATAATGATAAAAAGAAAGGGGAGATGATTTACTGAGAGAATACCCCGAGAAGGATGAAATTTGGAGGAGGGGACACCATTAACAAGGATATAGGAAAAACTAAAGAGATGAGGACCATGATCCAATGCATACACAATGGACTAAATCCAAAGGCAAAAAGAACTTGTTTAATGTATTTCCAACTCAATTTGTTGAAATATTTGGACATGTCAATTTTGAGAAGTAGAATGGTTTTTTTAGTTATTTTTATGGAATACATGACCTCATGAGAAAGAGTGATCCCATATAATATTTTGTTCCTTCCACATATCCTGTTTGCTTAATGGAGACAATGATGGGAAGTATGGATTTGAGGTGATTGGAAATGAATTTAGTCATAATATTGTAAATAAATTATAACATTACAAAGTGAGATAGGATGGCATTTACACAATTCATTGGTTTCGTTCTATTTAGGAATTAATGTAAGGAATCTTGATTTGAGAGTTGGTAGAAACATTGTTGAGTGTCACGAGTCCTACATTATTTTCCAAAATTTCTCTTTTAAGAGATCCCAACTATGATGGAATAAATTGATGGTAAATTTGTTAGGACCTAATGCTTTACCAAGATCCACAAGCTTGATGGCTAGCTCGACTTCTCCTAAATCAATCAAGCACATCAAACTACCATTCTATGCTTGAGAGACTATATTTGGAATATGTTGAGTAATTTTATGGATAATCACTATTCTATCCCAAATAGACTCCATTAAAATATTTTTGAAAAAGGAAACAAAAATTTGTTCCAGTTATTCATGCATTGTCATCTTATACCCTCTTGAGTTAATGAAAGAGGTGATTTTGTTGCCTCACCTGTGTTGGACCATTGAGATATGGAAAATGCAGTGTTCTTCTCTCCCTCTTTTAGCCATTGAACTCAAGATTTATGCTTCTAGATAATTTCTTCTTGGTGTTGTCATTCATTAATTTTACATTGGATCATCTCTTTAACTGCATTTATGATAGGGGAGTCCCCTTCTTTTATAATTTTTTGTTATATTTCCACCATTTTGGATTGAATATCTTGTTGGTCTTAGAAGAGTTTCTTGGAGACATCCTCGTTCCATTGATTGATTCAAGATTTAATGTTTTTTAACTTTTGTTGAAATATATATATATATGTTGGATGTGTGGGAAATACTCTCTTCATGCAACCATTTTTGTATTTTTTCCTTTAATTCTAGGTGATTAAGCTAGAATTTCTCAAATTGGAAAGGGAAATTTTTTGGTGATCCTATTCAACGCCATTGTAGGTTGATTGACCAGTGGTTTGAGCCTGCTGCTGGAAGGATGTTGGCTTCTAAATTTGGTCTCAATATTATTATTGATTCTGAAACCAAAAAAGAGACCCAACAATTAAATGATTTGGTGCACCCCACCCCTTTTGTTATTCTAGGTGAAAGTACCATTGGTTATCTCCATGTCCTCCATATTTACTTGATTTATGTGATTATATTGAAATAATCTCCCAAGATCCATTGGTTATCCTTTGTTTTCTCCATTATCCACTGAAGAGAATCAAGGAATTGGATTTTGCGTGGAAGTGTATTCAGACCATACACATTGGTGATATATCCCTCAACACTTGATCGGTGTATCATGTTTACATTAAGATATGTATAGTAGCCTTGTTAGGGTTCCAAAAAATAGAAATACCACCTATTGTTCTAGTTACTTCAACAACCATGATCCTCGTTCCTTTCCATATGGAAGAGGCCAACCTTTAGAGAACATCACTGCTACACTTTGTTTCCTACAACATGATAATGATGGGATTATCCTATTTGATATTACTTCAGAATATCTTATGCTTCTATTTTCCATATATGCCTCTCATATTCCAAGATATGACCTTCATTGAGTATTGGGGAGATTGGGAGAAAAAAATTATCTTAGTTGGGAATTCTTCCCTGATTCAATCAATCGTTCCTCGATTTATTTAGTCCACTATTTTTTGTTGTTGTGGCCATGTTTGTGATCCTCTTTTAGCATTATGTTTGTTCTTTTATTCTAGCAGTATTGACTCTTAGAGTATCTTTCATGAGAAATATAAGTAAGGATTCTTTGAATAACTTAATTTATTTGTTGGAATGGATTTTTGATCCTATTTTTTGCATGCATTCTCTATGACTTATATATTTAAGTCACCTAATTCCATATACTCACTATCTTCTAAAGTGGAGGTTGATCCCATTCCCGGTTTGTCCCCTACTAAGTTTTTTTGTTTCTGATTATGAAGGCATTCTACCAATGAGTGATGATATTTCTCCTTGTGTTGTGGATCAATTGTTGTGTGATTATTGTCCATATCTATAATAACTAGTTTCTCCTCTTTCCTTGGTTTAGTGCCTTCTTTTGAAATTTTATTGAGATCATCAAAATGATTGCTTGTCTCCCCATTTTTGCTTGGTTTTGAAGATAGGGGTTTTCAAGATGGCCTTCGTCTATTTATCATTTTAGTGTATCCATATTAGGACTACATTTCTCCATCCAAAATAAAATATATAGTCCAATTTAGTTCAAAAAATAAGGGTCATTGTCAAAAATACAATCCTTACCCTCTAGGATGGTAGAAGTGACCATGAAGAACCCCTTAGAGTCCAAATTATTTGCTTCCATAGTAAACCATAAGTTTCCACTTGTTGTTGATCCACCAAACTAGATCTTTCTCTGAAGTCCATATGCCTAAAAAATTTCCAATCCCTGTGTGATGTTTCATATATTGGTTTTATTGGTTTATGTTGGGTGAGGTGACTTCATACCTTGGAGTGCTGGTAGATTTAGGTAAGCATATTTTTTGAATAAAATTTTGTTTGTTGGTATTGAACTCCTCTACAGGTCCTCCTTTAATTCCCCTGTCATATCTATTTTAAGTAGGGTTTAGGTATCGATTCACCATAGGATCTAGTCACCCCCCCTAGACAATATCTAGATATTGGTTTAGGAGGAGGGAGGAACGCCTCCCCCCTAGGGAATCAATCACTTGGCTGGATCAATATTGAAATCATGATTGTTTGTAGGATGTAGGGATAAACAAAGCTAGGTTTCTATAATGAAATCTATGGTATTCATGTTAGAGGTATCAACCTAAATATAACTTATATGAGAAATAGACTCCAACATTTACCATACCTTACATGTGTTGATAATTTGAAATTTACTTACAATAAATAAAGTTAGATATTTAAAAAAAAACAAGGGTAAGTGGTTACAAAACGAAATTGACTAATTTGTATTACTTTATATGTTTACAATATTTTTTGTACATAAGTTAAATGGGTATATTTTCAGTATTAAAATATCTAAAAGGATACAAAAAATTCCAAAAACTAGGACTATTCAATATCCATTAGAGCAATTCCCTGCAACCTACTATATTCCCAAAACTTTAAGACTATTAGATCATTTTTTCCAATATATTGACAACTATAAACTCTAGCAGGCCATCTTAGAAAAAGAACACAAATGGCCATGAAACATAATTTTTTTAAAGAGAACTGTGATCACTATGAATTTTATGAAGATCCATGTTGTAATCCTTGGGCCTCGAACTTGCAAACCGAGTATTTTTGAATTGTTGACTTACTATCATGTCCTAATGGAGGCCATCTGTAATGGTTAGCCACTTTAACTAATCACCTTAAGGATGCACTTTCCCTTCTAGGTCCTCAAAACAAACCTCTAGATGGGATATGTGAGAGGTCACATTTTCGATGGATGTAATAACCCCTTCAAGCTATGTTATTGCTGCAATAACCACTTCATCTCACTTACATTATATTGAACTCCCCCAACCTTTATCTCCATCTTGAATTCTCCAAAACCACATCCTCCATTGTTTGCATGCATTTGTCGAGGATAAAACCCAAAAAGGCCACCGAAACCAACCCTCCTTCAGAACTGTATGAAATACCACAAGAAAGAGCGAGTTTTGAAATAAATGAGAGAGGAGAATCCCTCCCCACAACCTAGGATTAGGGTGTCCACACACGAACACACCAAGTTTTGAACCTTTATGTTGTAATTCATGTCAAACAAGAAACATGTTGATACAAGGTGATGTCAAACAAGAAACATATTGATGAATGTCAAACATAAAACATGAATTCTTGAATATTGTTGACCTAATTTAAATGTTACAATTGATAATGTCAAATAAGATTTCAGAAGTGCACAAATCCCACCAAGACATGGGACTCATATGCACAAATACCATCAAGTCATTTGACTTAAGTGCGCAAAACCCGACAAGAATGAATCATCAAAAGATGTACACCGATGAAATATAGAATGAGGTGGTTAGCTTGATCAAGAAGTAAGGAAGTAGAGGCATCACCGACTCAAAGAAATATCAACATGTGTGCACATATCTTGAGTAAGAATAGTATAAATAATCTAGAAATGGAGATATTGAAGTAAGTTTGAAGATGAAGAAGACATGATATTTTGATTTTGCAAGCTTTGATCTTATGGGGTATCAATGGCTCATTGATCTAGAAGAAGTATATACAACAAAGAGATAAATGTGAAAACACATAAATAAGAGCAGTAGGAAGCGTGCACATTAGAGATATATCTTGCATTGAGATGTTCAAAGAGAATATACAGTGGAAGACATAAATAACATAAGTTGCAAAGTGACATAGATTTCAAAATACGTAGATCGTAGAAGTTAACAAGTGTTGATATTACAGATTCCAGGGACGTAGTTTAAGATGAAGTTATAGATCACCGATAGTTGATAGTGCACAATACATAGATATTAGAATACACATATCATAGATATAAAAATTCCTATATCATAGATTAAATATTAAATAAAGCAAATATTTGTGATGCTCAAGAGGCTGAAGTCATGTTCCTGGAGGTGGAGCTGTAGAAGACAAGAAATACCGCCGTAAACAAGCAAAGGAAGAGGATGAACAAATCATTATTCATCTAAGATTCTAAATAGAGGAAGACAAGAAGATTGAAAGAGATCTAACAAGTCAACTTTATGAGAAGGAAGTAATTTGTCAAAAGCTAGAAATTGAGATTCTGTCTCTAAAACAAGACTTGGACAAGATAAGTGTTGAGTTAAAAACAAGGTCAAATTTTGAAAAAGGAATTCTGATTCAAGATGACATTTTAATAAGCAGAGGTTTCCAAATGAAAAATCTATTCTTGGTTACAATAGAGAAGTAGGAAATCCTGTCAAATGTAGTCTCAACTGTAACAATTAAGTAAATCCATCTTCCCTAAATGAGGAAAGTGAGGCAAGAATTTAGAGCCATGAACTTGAAAGAATATTTATAAGAACAAGTCAAAAGGATGCACAAAAGACAAATCTTTAATTCTAATATAAGCTCATAAAGGATGAAACACCAAGAAGGAAACCCCATTCAATGGTTATTTATTTTCATGTAATGATTATGGTCACAAAGATTTGAATTGTAATTTGTATACCAGGAAAGATCATGAAAATACTATAATATGTTTGAGACACAAATATGCTAGTCATGTTGCAAAATATTGTCCCATAATAAGATTTCATAGATGCAACCCTTTAGGTAAAAAATCCCAATTGTACAGGAAGGAAATGAATCCTTCATTAAAAGGAATTGTCCTACACAACTCTATGAAGGAGTTCAACAAGTTTTGGAAGAGACAAGTGTTGGGTATATGTTATATTGTTTGCATATGTGTGTGGGAGGTGTTCCTGTCAGTGACATACCTAATGATACATGTCGAAACCTTCATGGAAATGGCCGGTAGGCCATTTTTTATGTAAGAAATGGTCATGAGACCATTTTCGATGCAAGTGCAAGGACCCTAAATTTTTGGGTTATTTTTGGGAATATTATAAAAGTGCAATTTAATCCTGGTTAAGGAATTGGGGTCTGTTTTCTAATTTGGGTTAACAGATTAAGGTATTGGAGGCTACAAAATACCTATATTATATTGTGAGTTATTCATAACGATAATGAGAAAATAGGAGGTGCAACTCCAAGGTTTGTTAGTTTTCCTAGTTAAGGGTTTCCAGAGTAAATCTCTGTGTTTTATGTGTGAATGATGTGGTGTAATATCTATTTTGCTTAAAGAATATATATGCTTTGATTCTCTACACAGGTTTAAAGCTTACATGTGGTATCATAGCTGTATCATTGGCATCAAGGAGACGCCTTTGTTGCTGAGGGTTTGACATGCTTGATAGATCTTGGATCTGTGATAAACATGGGTTCAATGGGAGATTTGGGGTGTTGATTTGTGATTTGAAAGAGAATGGTGAGCAGTTCAAGAGTTGAGATCGAGAAATTTAACGGCTAGAATTTTGAGATATGGAAGCTCAAATTGGAATATCTTCTTGTAGATCAAGAATGGTGGATCGTTGTGGATATGGTTACAAAACCCATTTGAACGTCACAAGAATATTTGAGATAAATTAGAAAGAAGGGAAATGAGAAAAAATAGACTATGCTTATAAGAATCTCAATTGTTGAATGAATGTGGTGAATATAGTGCGGTAAATATTTGGGGGAAACTAGGGAGTCTGTATAAATCAAAATCCCTTGTGAACAAGTTGTTTCTACAAAAGAAACTGTTTCATCTAAGAATGGATGAAAATGACATAGTAACAGAGCATATGAATGCATACAATAATCTAGTAAGTCATATAACCTTTGTTGGCATTAAAATTGTTGAAGAATATAAATGTATTACATTATTGTGTTCTTTGACAGATTCCTAGGACAACCTAATTGTTGCAATTGCTAGCTCTTGTCAAGTGACCTTAAAATTTGATGAAATAGTATAATACCTACTATCAAAAGAGATGAGGCGAAAAACCATGGATAATAATAGCATGGATTCATTGTCTATGATATTTTTCCCCTAGGAGAGAAATGAAAATAAAGGATACGGGGGGATATCTAAATCTAATGGTAGATCTAAATCCCTAGGAAAAGGAATAAAGACGTGCTGGAAATGCGGGAAAGTTGGGTGCTATAAAAAGGACTGCAGATCTAAGAATGTTAAGAAAGAAAAAGTATATGAGGATACCGTGTAATATACCTGATATGATATTTATATCAGACTACTAAATCTGGTATGATTATTAATTGATGTGTGCAATCAGATTTGTGCAGTAAATTTAACCACTTAAGATGCAAGGGGAAATTTGTGGTTTACTGACAAAGTTGTGGAATATGGACTATGGTTGAGGAATAGACCAAGGAAAATTTAGGATATATAAATCACCTTCCCTAGCACATGTAAATAAGGGACCATTTAGGTTTCATAATCAGCTCCGCTGATACCTACTTCCACGCTTCTAGGTCACCCAACCGTGCAACTAAGAAGAACTTTCACATCCATTCAACCAGTTTTTTGTGTAATGTACATAGGTTTTATAATATATTTTATAAGAATAAAATGAGGCTTCATAAGGCCAGGAACATATCTAGAGTGGTTTGGGGCTGTTTGGAACAATTTGGAAAAAACTAGCAGTTTTGTCCTAGGAGACCCTGCGCAAAGATAACTGTCCAAACATGGTACAAAATCAATTAAATAATTATCTAAGGGATGGGATAGGTATTTTTTTGGTGTTAAATTCAAAAAAAAACTTTTGGAATAGAATTTGGATGCATAAAACTTATAGAATAAAGAAAACTGTAAAACTAGTAGAATTTTCCTAGTCAATTAGAAGGGGCGTGCAAAAATGGATGAATTTCAAACCAGATTGTATTCATACCTTATAATGAAGTTTATCAGAGACTAATATATGATTTATTAACACAAAATATCATCTAATACTACTTCCATGGACATTATTTCATTATTATTACATTAAACTGTCAAAAACCCCACTAGATGGGCACATAAATCTTTTCTCATGAGAATTTTAACATAGAAGCTCTAAGGGATAGAATCTTACTATCATATATAGATAAGAAGGAGTAAAAATCATCTAAAAAAGTTGATTTGAACTTGATGGGATCCTCCTTACCTCAAAGTCACTTTTAATAAGATAGAAGGGGGGAGAGAGAAGAAGGGGAATGGGAACCTTGGGGCGCATCTCCCAAGAGACTGAGGCACAACACTCTGTAAGGAAGCCTTAGCTTCATCATCACCAAAATAATAATAATAATAAAACTAATAAAAGAGCTCCAATTGTATTTAAATAAACCTGGGTGACTTGTTGAGAAATTCAATCACTTGTTGAGCAAGTTACCACTTGCTAAACCCTAACCCTAGCCACATGGTGCACCCCCCCTTGAGAAAATAACATGTATGAGACAAGAGAGATGTTTCCCTTTCATCAACCTTCATTCAATTTAGAAACTGTGCCCTCCTTAGTCCCAGAGTTTCCTAATTTTTCCTATGACAACTTTTCTGCACTACTTGCTTTTGTAACTAAAACTCAAAATGGAAATTGCACCCTCCTTTGGCCCAGAGTTACCTTCTTTTCTTTATGACATATTTTCTGCACATCTGCTTTTGTGAATGAACCTCCAAATGGAAACCGCACTTTCCTTTGGCACATAGTTTCATCTTTCATGTTTGACTATTTTTTCTTGGCTTTTGGTACTTTCCCTTTTTTCTGTCTGCTTGCTTTTGTTAGTACTTTGATAGTTTATAATTATCCTCCTTCACATGTTGGGTTTCCCAAGTGCACCCTCCTGACATGGAAACTTATTTCCACATATTTATTTGCACCTTAATTAATAATTTCAATAAATAAAACCAAGTACATGCCTTCTAAATAATAATTTAATAAAATTCACTAGGTTAATTACTTAATGCATCTTTTGACCCCCTAGGTGTTAGGCAAGTTCAACACTTTTGATGTCCCTTCAAGGGGATGTGTACCTAGATTCCATGGGTAGTCATTCAAAACATGATATATGGCTGATTGACTTAGGTTTGTCATGTCATATGACACCTCATAGGGAGTGGTTTTGTGAATATGAAAAGTACAATGGAGGAGATGTGTACTTGGGAGATGACTCACCAACCAATATTGTTGGACGTGGTAGAGTCAAGTTGAAACTCAAGGATGAAAGTATTAAAAATCTACCTGGAGTTCCATGCATTCCAAATCTAGACAAAAACTTAATATATTTCGGAAAGATGGATGTTGCAGGTGTAAGGACTGTGTGTGGATATGGTGGTTGCAAAATGGTTCGAGGTTAAATGGTATTGATGAGGGGAGTTAGGTATGGAAGTATGTACAAAATATTGGGAAGCACCATCATTGATGAATGTATGAGTTCTTGTGTTCCTATGGAAGGAGGTAAATATGAAAGAACCTTGATTGCATCAGGAGGAAAGACAATCCTATGCAATCAAATATTGGGGCATATCATAGAAAAGTGCCTTCGAGCATTACAAGTTAAAGGTATGATTGAAGGTATGGTTGATTTCACTCTGGATTTTGATTTCTGTGAGCATTACATATATAGAAAATAAATTCAAGTAAGATTTGAATCTGTTGCTACAAGAGAAAAGGAATTATAGAATTAATACATAGTGATGTGTTTGGACATGTTCATGTTCCTTCATTAGGAAAATATGTGTATTATGTTTCATTTATAAATGATTTCTCAAGGAACAAATGGATTTATTTCCTTCAAAATAAATCTAAATTATTTTCTAAGTTTAAAGAATTTAAGGCTCTTGTATAGAATCGTCCAGATTATTAAAATAAAGGTGTCGAGGATAGATAATGGTGGAGAGTTTTGCGGGAATGAAATCAAGGACTTCTGTAAGAAGTGAGGTATAGCAAGGCAAAATAATACTCCATACACATCTCAACAGAATGGAGTTTCTGAGAGGATGAATAGGACATTGATGGAAAAGTCGAGGAGCATGTTAAGCAATGCTGGGATATGACAAGTATTATGGGTAGAAGCAGTGGAGACAACATATTACTTGGTAAATCAGTCACCCACATCAGCATTGATTGATAAAAATCCATAAGAGGTATGGACTAGTAAGAAACCCTTTATTAAGGATCTAAAATTTTTTGGCTGTGATGCTTATGTACATGTTCCAAAGGAGAAAAGGAGAAAGTTGGATAACAAAGATGAGAAGTGCATCTTTATTATCTATAAATATGGTATGAAAGGTTATAAGCATTGGAATCATGTAACTAAGAAGATTGTTTACAGTCAAGATGTTGTGTGTAAAGAGGTCAAAGAAGTCCTGAGATAGGAAGTGACTCCAATAGAAAAGGAACCAGAGAAAATAGAGTTTGAGTTAGAAGGTGAAGAATTTGACTCAATAGAAGAAGCTGACTCAGAAGAAGAAGAACCTCATACCCCAGTTTTGAGGAGATAAGGAAACCAAAAAGGTATTTTCCTCCTTATTTTTTCTCTCATTCTGCTTTGTCTATTACTGATGATGATCCTATAAATGTGAAGGAAGTTATTTATTCATAGGATAGTGATATCTGGAAGAAGGCCATGGTTGAAGAAATGGATTCCTTATACAAAAATGAATCTTTGGATCTAGTTCAGTTCAATTACCAGCTGGAAGAAAATCTATTGGGAGAAAATGGATGTTTAAAAAGAAGTTGAATGTAGAAGGTAAAGTGGAGAAGTATAAATCCTGATTGGTAGAAATGGGATATTGTCAAGTAGAGGGAACTAATTTTGGTGAAATATTTTCTCTAGTTGCAAAATTAACTTCTCTTATATTTCTTCTTTCTATTGATGCTACTTTTGATCTTGAAGTAGAGTAGATGGATGTGAAGACAACATTATTACATGGGGATATGGAAGAAGAAATATACATGAAATAACTAGAAGGGTTCATAGTAAAGAGAAAGAAAGAGTTGGTATGTAAACTAAAGAAGTCCCTTTATGGTCTAAAGCAATCTCAAAGGATGTGGCACCAAAATTTTGACACATACATACTTGGATTGGGGTTTGTCAAAAGAAAATATGATCACTATGTATACTCCAAATAGGTTGGTGATCACTTCATTAACATAGTAGTGTATGTTGATTGGGATCAAAAAAGGTGTTATAAATGAGGTGAATTCTTAGTTGTCCTCCAAATTTTACATGAAATATATCGGTGCTGCAAAATTCATTATGGGAATGGAGATAAGAAGAGATCATGCAAATAAGATTATCTGGTTGAAACAAAGAAAATATGTTGAGAAGGTACTACAGAGGTTTAACATTCTAGAAAGTAAGTCGGTCAAGGTTCCTATTCTTGTAGGTGTAAGTTTATCTGGAGAGTAGTGTACCAAGACACATTAATAAGAAAAACATATGTCACAAGTTCCATATTCCAATGCAGTTGGTAGTTTGATGTAGGAAATGGTATATATAGGACTAAACATCGATCATGCAGTGGGGGTTTTGAGAAGATATATGTCAAAACTAGGAAAGGAGCATTAGACAACTATGTGAGGTTATTTAGATATTTGTGTGGCACTACAGATTATGAAATATGTATTATGGATTATGAATTACTTTTGAATAAAGGTGCTTAACCTCTTTTCTTCAAATTGGAGCGAAAGACGATTTTTAAATTACTTCGAATGAAATTACCCATTTCAACCTTGGATTAATGAAGATACGAATTGGTCAAGCAATTCATTCAATATATATATATATATGAGAGACCGCTTGATGGGGTGTGGTGTGAGATTGGTAAGTTCTTATTTTGGTAGTGCCAATGTAAAAAATGCAGGAGTGCAACATTAGTATGACAAAGAGCAAATTTTTTTCAATGAAATGATTTGGGGTTTTCACATGTTCTAGTTCAATGGATATTTGATGACGAGAGTATGAAATTGCATTGGGGTTGGTTTTAATTAAATATTGAATCAAATAAATGGAAGGGTGAGCTGAAATATTTCTTGAAGATGTTAAACTAAAATTGCTAGGGCACACCATCATTATCATTATGTATGATATCTCTAAGCATACTCAATAATCCACAAAGTGATCTTTAAATATGGCTCATTAAGAGTGTTCATTGTCTTTGTGGAGTGTGATATCCAATATGGGGTTTGGTTTGTTTTACTATAATTTGGAGGTTCTGTTGAATATAGAGAATGGAAGATGTATGACTTGGATGTATATTAAAAAGTGCATTATGGTTGACTGATCTTGAATTTTTGAAATTGTGAGATGCACTGAGTTTATTCCATCATTTGAAATTTGCAAGAATTACTACTAATGGAAATATAAAGAAATGTGTTTTGAGATTTTGTCATCTACAAGTGTGCACCATTAAAAGTTAGAGTAAGTAGAGAATTGAATGGTCTGTTCTCAGTGTGTTTTGGTATATTCGTCATTAAATATGTAGTAACAATATATGCAATGGTTATTTAAATATGCTCTCTCATTACTATCTACATGACTATTCTCTATTTCCCCACGCAGAGTTTGACAATAGAGTATGGCATATTCACGTTGTGTTGTGTCTTCTGATGTGGGAATTGAATACGCAGACACATGATGGCTCTGGGATTACAAATGTTCTAGAACCATGAATTTGCAATTGTGTAGAGTCTATTGTGTTTACAAATATGAAATATATATTGTGAAAATGAGAATCTAGTTGAAGATCAACCATTGTAATCCTATGAATAATAAGAAGTGTTAAAACATTGAGAGTGGAGTATCCTTGGAACCAATTGCATGTATTTAGAAGACTTCAATGGAATATAGAAAATATTGACAAATGATAAGGTTCTTCTATACATGAATGAAAATAGAGTGTGCATTCACTAGGATTGTCGGCATCATATGTCAAATGTGTTGATTAAGGACGATCCTATGATAAATGTTTTCTTGTTAACATTGGTATAGACTAGCCTGACAAGAGAAGGATCAAGAATGCTTAAGATGTTGAGGTATAAGAATGTGTCTAATGTACATGAATGTGATTATTGTAGGTAGAAACGTAAATCCATTTTAACTAAGGACTAGTGAAGTCAGTGCAATAATAGTTGAGCAGGTGCAAGAACATCAATGTGAATATTGAAGATTGAGATTGACACTCAAATTTCTCTTTAGGATGGTAGGGTGGTGTAGGATAATTGAGTTGCAACTCAAGAGGATTGGTTTCCTCATTCCAATTATAGGTTGTAACCTGTCCACAATTCAATGTTTTCCCAAGTCAGTCAGTTGGAGCTAGATGCTACAGATTGAAGTTTATTTTACAAGTTGAAGCTTACAGTGAGGGTTAAATCCTTCACCAAATTAGTGATTAGGTTCTTACTTCAAATAGTTTTAAGTGATTATTTTTGCAATTTGTATCTTTCATCATTGATGGGTGTCCCTCTCATGTTAGATCCTGACATTGTATGAAATAAATAATAAAGAAAATATCTTTTACATTTGGTGTACTATGTATATCTTATGTGATGTTGATTTGGAGAGATGATTGGTGATGTTTACATACGTTCTAAGAGGTTAAAATGATCTAAATTTTCTCAGTATTGATTCACCTCCCCCCCTCTCAGTATTGTTGAGGGTTCCAACAATCCAATTAACTTTTTGTTATATAGTACAATAATGGAACTCAATTAATTGTTTGGATGATGACATAAAAAATATTTTTAATGAAAATGGTATAATATATGATTACAATATTGTTTTTTTCTCTGGGTTTGGGTAATTACCAACAATACATAACTATAAATAAATGATATCATTCACATGATACAAACCATAAGAAAATAAGAGTAAGTGGGACACATGTAACTAGCTTTTATATTATAGATAAGATAGTATACAAGTTACAATGAACATACATATCTTTCTATATGGATCACCAACCTATTTTATACATGTTACATTCAATTATTTAATTACAACAGTTAGTTCGGTCAGCCAACCAACCAACTAGGATCCTCCAACATACCCCCCACCAACAAAATATTTATTTATATTGAATAGAAGAGTGAGTGAAAAAATATGTAAATTATGGCTGGTGGTCTATTGATGAACTGGTAGATTGGGCTAGTGCAATGCAAGCTTTGACAATGTCAATGGAAGAGGAGGCATGCTGAGTTTGGAAATATTAAAATTCATGCAAAAGTGTTTGGTTGCTTGTAATGATAGTGATGATATTGGTGAGTGTTGGCTCAAACCAAAAAAAAAAACCCATTCGACAGGGGTTCCCACTCTATCTACACTCAAATCACCACAAGTTCCCTGACCACCAGCCCAGATAGGTTTTACCCTACCCAGCAACACCCGCAAAGTGGATGAAGTCTCACCCGAGATGTTCAAGGGAGAGTTGTCAGAACAAAGTTTCTGCAGAATAGAAGAGGACTATGGGAATCAACAATTCATCAACTTATCCAATAGATCTGACCAGTTACTTAATCATCAACAGATCCAATCATCATTGCTACTAGTGGATTGCATCATTCATTTATAACAGAACCGATCATACTGTTGCGCAAACAGATCCACACAGATAACATCATTTAAAATCAAAAAACATCACATCATAGATCCATGTCACACATTAAATTGCATTCACCATTAGATCGCAGGAACAATAAGACAAAAAAAGGTAAAAGAAACAACAATTCAGATCAACTCTAGGATTATCATATTACTTCTGCATAATTATTCACAGATTCAAAAATAGTTCACAATTCAAGATCTAGTCTTCTTCTCTGAAATCTCTTCTCTTCCTTAAGCTCCCTTCATACTTGCAATTCTAATTCTATTTATAGGCTTGCGCCTTTACATTCAAGGTCCACTTCTAACAAAATATTAACCCATTCTTAACTGAATCTACAAAATAATGACCGATATCCACAAAATATGGTCCAAAGTACAAAAAGTGTAACACCCCAGTTTTGACCCAATTTCCATTTAAATAAAAGATGTAAATAATCATGGTGTGGAGCTAGGAAAAATCCCCACCATCGATTTAGTATTTATGTTTCACCAATTAAGGTGTGGCTGATGGTATTTTTTTTTTATGCTAGCTGAACATTAACAACTCAACATCCTGTTAAATTGCAATTTTAATTAAAAACCCCTTGCCGGCTATGTCAACGCAACTAAATGGGATGAGGGCATGATTTTTCTTAAGGATGAGGGAGTGGGGGATTGGAAGAGTGAGGAAATTTGAATTAGGTAGAGCCCCACTTTGGGAAAAACATTTTTTGAATTTCTTGGGCAAGAAAACACCGAAAACAACCACTTTTCCCTCATGTCGCAGCATTTCACCTTCCCTCATGATTTTACAATGGCAAAAAGTTTTTGGAAATGGAATTGGGGGCATTCACGCAAGAGCTAGAAAGCAAAAAATATTATGAATCTGAACCCTTCACGATTTTTCCCCTGTTTGGCAATTTGTTCCGTCACGTTTCTGGTTTTCCTTTGTGGATTATTTTTCTTCACGTTTTCTCCTATTTGCTAGTTGTTTTTCCTGAATAGGATTTCCATGAATTTTATTTTGTGTCTTTCATTTGAAAGACCATCAATGTTTTTGTTTTGGTAATTTCCAGTAGTTTGTCTAGATCCGGCAATGTTTAGAAATTTGTAAATTTCTGTGTGTGTATGTAATCCCTGGCGTCTGCTACGTTTTGATAAATCCCAGAACTGAGATCACTATGTGTGTATCCACGTTTAGAATTTGAATTGATTGAAGGAATGGAAATAGAGTCTAGACTTGCTTAATAAATCTAGTGTGTGAAAGAACCTCATAGACCGATCTAGAAGGAAGGTTTTCTTCTTTGCATGTCCTGAATAGCACTGGAAGGGAAGGCATGGCTTGAAGGACTATGTATTAAAGAAGGGAATGATTTCTTGTGTTGGTCGTGTAATTAGGCTAGATCCAGTGTGGGTGTTCATAGATCTGGGGTTGATCTCACTAGCTTAGCAATTAGTCTTTCCACCTCCTTAGCAGCCTAATAAACCCAAATGGAAGGATGGCTTGGCTGGTATCCTAATAAACCTATCTGTTGGCTTGGTTGTGTCTCATGTGATTTTGTCTAAGTGTAAACCACTGCCTGTGTAAGTCTGATAAACCCAACTATGTTGGCTTGACTGAATTTTAATTATATCCTTGGCTATGGGTGAAGTCTTCTAGTATTCCTTATTCCTTGGGGAAGATCATGCCCAGCTCAGGGGTGGTAGTGTTGCCGAGAGATTAAAAAAATACTGGACTATGGTTGGGTAAAATGTTGCAATGACATAGCTGGTTGCGGGACAAGCTTCTTTCAAAGATAAGTACTCTTGTGTGTTTATGTTCTGCAACTGTATTTGCTTTGAATTATTATGAAATTATCATGAACATGTTGAATGCATGAATATGTTGAATGAATGATATGCTTCCGCTATATATATCATGTACATTTCATTATGCATCTGTTTATACTTATGAATGTTTTATTTTCAAGCAATTTTTATATTATGTTAATGGGGCTTATTTTACCATGGTTTTTATATGTTAGTCGCATCCTCTCCGCCGAGTAAGGGTTGGGGAAGTGACAAAAAGTGACATAAAATAAATAAAATAGTATGTTTTCTGCCTTGTGTGCCATCTTGCACTTGCGCAGTGTATTTTGAGCTTGTGCGACACTCGTGATACTGCGGAACTAACTTGTCCCAAAACCCCTGCCAGCAATGATATTGGTAATTTTTTTTGTAAGGGGTCATGTTTGATATTCTAAAGGTCTTCCCATAAAATTAATTGTTGGTTACTTGCATCAGCGAGAAATTTATTCATCAGAGTCACCAAGTTGACAACTTCCTTCTGTGTTGGTTGAACATGTTTATACCATTAGACAACTTTGTTCTGGATCTCCTTGAGTTTGTTTTCTTCCATGTTGATTTGCTACTCAAGGTCTGGTATTGTTTCAACGTCGACATATACTTTTTGTTGAAAGATAGGTGATAGGTTGTTCTAAAATCTTCTCATGTCGACGAAAATGTGTCCATAATGTAAGTAACAGTTATGAAAAATTGTGGCCAACTGCTTGGAAACTGGTGCATATTCTTGAAGTTTGCTATGTCATCTCAAAAATAGTTTATGTTATTCTTGGAGTAAGGCTATGATCTATTGTTCGTCTTGTTGATTTCTCTGGTGGGCGACCTCTTCTAATAATTTTTTCAGGGATCCAAACAAGATGATAATCTACTCTAACGACATTTTGGATAAGGGTCTGCATAGTGTTGGTTGAACCTATTTGACCACGCTTCTGCATATTGCAAGTGATTCAAGGTGTTGGTCATCGACAACATCAAGTTCCTTCTTGTCCTTCAACCATCGTTTCTTTTGTTCTTTGAGTATGTTTGGAAGCAACATGTCAAATTCATTATCCTTGGAATCTAAAACTGACTAAAAGTTTATTTGCATCAGTTTCTTCTTTTTTCTCTTCTTACTTTTATCCCCTTGATTTTGTTTCTCTGTTTCTTGTGAGGGAGCAGGTATGGATGAGGTGCCTAGTGCAGAGGTGTTTAGGGGTATGTCTACTAAAATAGTGGTGGTCGGTAATGATTCAGTCAGTAGAGGTTGAAGTATAGGGTTTGAGATGATCGAGGGAAGAAAAATTGAGGATACTTTGGCACAGTTGGTCGGGGTAGTTGTTGTGGTGGTCGACTCATAGCAATTAGAGGAAATTTCAACTCAAAATGGGCCTTTCAACCCTAGTTCAAATTCCATGTCATCATGTGTTAGAAAATGAAATTTATTTAAATTTGAGATACCGTATAGGTATTAAACAAATTTTTAATATAAATTTGGTGATAGGTATCATAAAAAAACTACTTCTTGTGTTCGTATTTTCGACATATCTCCCTGTGTGTTTACTCAAATTTGGATCGGGAAAGCCTGTTGGATGCAGAATTTAGCAGAATTAAATTCCGCATCCAACGAGTACCCACTCGGCATAGTTCTAACGGACTCCGCCACCCCAAAAACAAGAAATACCTCAAAAATATGATGATGATGTCATCATCACATTGTTTGAGGTATTTCTTGTTTTTGGGGTAGTAGGGTTAGTAAAAAGTATGTTGAGTGGGTACTAGTTGGATGGGGAATTTAATTCCACATCCAATGAGCTCTCCCAATCGAAATTTGAGTAAACACACAGGGATATATGTTGAAAATACAAACAAAAAAAGAGTTTTTTTCTTTTCTTCCTCCAAAATTAATAAATATTATTTTATTATTTTAACTATTATTTTATTAATTTTCCTCAGGAGGCCCATTTTGAGTTGAAATTTCCTCTAATGAAATCGAATATGGTAAGGGTAAACTTGTAGAAGTGGGTTTTGTGTGGACTGCTTGGATGGAAGCTGTAATAGTGGTTGGTCCAGATATGTCGTCAATAGAAGGGGTGGTAGACGGGGTTGTGAAATCATATGACTCATGAGAAATTTTCTCATTCATTATAGTGTTGAAGTTTATGTTTCTTGCAAGCTTTGGTAGTTTAAATGGTTTTTTCACCTTGCTTGCTTTAGGTGGGGATAACGGATGGAATTTAGGTGGGAATGTACCTGTTATAATGGGTTTCTTGAAAACATATTTTTTCAATTTGGGGAAGTATTGGGAAGGAAATTATTGGAATTCTTTCTGGATAGGGGTGACTTGAGTGGAATGATCTGAAAATTTCTACTTCAATGTCTTGAGGCTGTACTTATCTAGGTGTTTCTATAATAGTGGTCAGTGATGTCGAAGGGTAATTGTTGAGGACATTGACATGGTTTTCTGGTTGAGATTTAAAATGGAATTTTAACTTTTTGGCTGGGGATTTTACCTTTTGACGCTCCTCCTCCTTGGTTATTTTTTCTCAATTTGTTTCTTAATGGTGACTAGAATGATGATCGAGTCCAAGATAACTTGTTCAACTTCCTTACGTAGTTCTTTTAGCTCATCTTCGGTCAGTGTAATCAGGGCTGACTTCCTCTTTTTGGAGTATCTGGATTTAACAGTTTTATTCATTATGTAGATTTTCTCTACCACAATGTTGATTTTCTGGATTGACATGTCAGGAGGTGACTACACCTCTGGTTCATCTTCTTCTATCGATTCATCTGATGGTTATATTTCCTTCATCAGCTTAGGTTGGGTCTTTGACATGACTATGGATAGAGGATTTACTTCTTCCTCTTGTGGGGCCAAAAAATTCAATTTATAGGTTATTTTCAAAGGCTTCTTCCTTGTGACTGTTAGTGAGTGGTTCTTTGATAGGAAGATATTTTCTCCATGCTATATTTGGGATACGGTAGGCCGTGTTGGATTGTACTGCAAGATACTGGAAAATCTATTTGATTTGAGCATAATAATCTAATTCTTTTACATTTGTATTTGTGCCTGGCATGAACCAAACTTTGGTGTAGTAGAGTTCCAGCTGGATGTGTGCGGTCAGTGGTAGACTTTGATAAACGGGTCGAGGAACCCTCCATATTGAAAAAATAGTTTTCAAGAATTGAGTCTAGATTTTAAGCCACATCATGGAAATCTTAGGGCCTTGAGTGCATCCTTGAGTGCATCCTTGAGGATGAAAATATCTAAAGTTATACATTATATATATGGACTTAGATATAAAGCAAGGCCACTGGCTATAGATATTTTGGACATAGCCAACTAGATAAAAATATATGTCAATCTGATTGGCAACCCTGTTCCTTGACACTCTTCACAAGTTGATTGAATGAGTCTAGCCAAATACTCTTCCTAGTTGAATATCTTTGCTTCTATTGCAATATCCTTAACTGCTTCCAGCATATCTAGCCAAAGTTTGGATGGTTGCCTTGTGTTTGTGAGATATATAGAGACAAGGATGGAAGCATATTTGTTTGGTATTGGATTTTATTGATTACTAACCTTCAGAAATTATTTCCCTTGGGTGATCCGGTAAAATCTTCTACAAAATTCGGCTTGGCATTTATTGGTACTGTAGCTCCCTGATTCGGAAGGTCGATGATAGAAGTTATAAGGGAGACATTGATTTTGACTGGCTCGTCAAACCAAAGCTTTCCTTTGTGATAGATACTGACAATATATTGAGCAATGAGGTCTTTTAAGCCATCAAAATTATCCAGCAAAGGCACTCCCAAATAGTGACATATTTTTTCTATTGCTAACTTGTTGGCCTCTTGAGTCCATATATCATCTCGAATTATGCATTTTATTAGGCCATTGTAATGATTTTTCCATTGATGTTATTCTATTCTGGTTTTTCTCATCCTAATAAGTCGGGATTTTAAGGGTGTAATGGTGGCTTCCTGTTATTCATAGTGAGTTGTTTTTGCAACTTTCATGGATCTAGTCAAGGATGCTTTTGTTGGGTCCATTTTTTTTTGGTGATGAAAGAATATCTGCAATCACTAAGGTTTCATATTCAATGTGTGAATGATCCAACTTTTTGCAAAATAGCTCCTAGTTGTACTTGAGGTATGTTTTTATAAGATGCTGGTGGAGAGCACCATCAATTTCAGTAGGTGAATGCATTGAATGTCGCTTTTGTGATGTCCAAATGGTTTGTACATGTGAATATTATTTCTCTTCATGGCTTGTTTGTTGATCATCATAACTTTGTTGTTGGGGTCAGCCATAATAGAATTCTCATTGAGAGGGTCGACTAATGTCCTTGACGGTTAGATGTTCCTTTCTTCGTTGCTAGTCAAGTTCTTGATATCAGTTAGAATTAGTTGCGTCTTTCTGGGTCATCCTCTAGTTAAGTTTTCCTCGCTCTCCAATGCCAATTTATTGTCCTCATGCTACCTACTAATGTCCATGTCTTAGAATCTTCTTATATAGTAATGTTATTAAGTTAGTTTTCTATAACTACTTTTTGTTTTAGACGCTAAACTAATTATTATAAAACTTTTTAATGATTAAAAAACTTTGGGAAGTGCTTCCCAGTAGATCCAAAATTGGATTGAGAAATATACCACTATCTTTGCTTTGTTAACCCACTATAAGTTCTAATATCTGGCACCCCTGCACACCTCTACTTCTTTGACATCCATCCCTTGGTAATCCTCTGGTTCCATCCAAGCTACCAGCACAATCAAAATGAGGAGCCAACTGTATGTAAATGATCTTGCACCCACCTATGCAGCCTCTACATCCTCCACTAGTTGGTTCATTAGAAAAAGGGACCAGTTCATTCATGTGCCTTGCGCATATAAGTCAGCACATGCAACCACCTTGAAATTACATTGAACCAGGTGGTTCTTCCTCATAATTTTACTAGCCAAAATCTTGGCACCAATACAAACCACGCGATCATTGATGTTGTCAATAGGGTATACC
Organism: Pseudotsuga menziesii; assembly: GCA_001517045.1. Taxonomy (NCBI): domain Eukaryota; kingdom Viridiplantae; phylum Streptophyta; class Pinopsida; order Pinales; family Pinaceae; genus Pseudotsuga; species Pseudotsuga menziesii. The sequence goes on from LPNX011155306.1 coordinate 156,284, forward strand.
CTCCGCGCTCTAGAGCATGGCGCTTATTTAGAGTCATAGCTAACTTTTTCTCATTATATTTTCCTCGGATATACTATGACGGGTCTGTCCCATCCTTGGGTAGCCCCGTTATTGTTGAAATCAATTGCACCATGGATGCAACCAGCTCATATAGCCATAAATACCCACCATAAAAAAATGCCAAAAGTTGTTTCACACATGCATTTTCCTCAGCTGGCCACCCAAAGTACGACATATTGATCAACCTGAGCAATCCATCTTTGTCTAGTCCACTTTCCCAGTCCTGCAAAATGTGCTCTATCGGGGCACCTTCTACTGAGACTATTGGTTGATACGGCTCCTTCCTAACATCCTCTAATGCAAGCAGGTCATGGTATTCGTACCAAAGCTGCATCAGTGCAGGAACAATATCAGAGGTGCATACCATCCCTTGTGATATCACTGACATCTTGAACTGATCTCTGATTCTTCGTGGGATTCCTGGCCTACACACTAGGCCAACTTAGAGGGATATATCTAGGGATGTCCGTGATAGACACCCCTACTCTAATAGTAGAATCCATAACCTCAGGGCTCGACAACCCTGCTCATGTTGTTTCTTCTCCATGCACCTTTGTGGTCATTCTGGTGCCATCGCTTCTGTGATGCTGGAGAATTAGGCTTCTACACCTTCCTCTTTGTTGATGAGCGAGCTTGCATACTGGAAACTTCTTCCTCAATTATGAATGGTCTGAGCGGTGAATATTTCTCACTTGAAATCTCTACGGTCTCTTGGTTCCTCTACATTCCACACCAATTCCTTTCTAGATTTACTAAAATCACTCCCTCTCTGGTCTTAGCAACTTTCTTACTCTTCGCATTGTTTCTCAATAGTTGTCTCGGAAATTTGGTAATTCTTCAACTCAATTTAATTCAACTCTACACAATGGTACCTTTTGACCAAAGTAATCTTCCTCTTATAGCACCAAATCAACTCATATGTCATCATTAGGATGTCTATTCAATCATCATGACCAAATCATTCATTAACTACCCGAATCTATCATCGATTCTTCCAACTCACCGGTTGGATTCTCCATCTTTACACATCACTTCCATGAGCGCCATAGGTTAAATACTTTAACTATCTTTATTGATTACTGATGTGACGTCTGCTTGCAACCCTATGGTTATCACATGATGACCTTCTAACCTCTCTACTAACTCTTATTCATCCGTAACCACCTCCTCTTTATCCACATTCCATTCTCCCATGATCCAATCTACATTTTTTTTTGTCAGTTGACTACCATTCACAAGCTTAGGTAGCATTGTTCCATCTAACTTCTGCACATGCACTGCGCATCCATAAGTAATAGAATTAATAAGGTATGGACATAACCAATGAATTTGTAACTTACTTGGATGCTTTATGAACTTGCTGTCGTAAAACAACACCAAATATCCTTTTTGAAATTGTTTTTTATTTCTGTGGCGATCATTCCAAGCCTTATGTCGATGCTTCTCGATGCGCTGATGGAATCCTATCATAAATCGGTCCTCTTCAAGCTGTATCAACTGTTAAACCAAAAATCCCCCACATAGCTCTCTATGGCCTACACCACCCAAGGACACCATCTAATGACCCTCATATCACTCCATTTTGACCCTCCATTAAACCCCCACACCCTCAAAATAGCCTAAGGATGAAGAAAAGGGGCTAAAACCCCAAAAAAGAGCCTAAACTAGCCTCCTAGGAGCTAAAGCCCTCAAAAAGGGGCTAAAAACCTAAAAGGAGCTAAAGTTAGGGTGGAAGAGGCTAAAGGCCTAGAAAAGGGGCTAAGACCCTAAAAGGAGCTAAAGTTAGGGCAGAAGCGGCTAAAGGCACAGAAAAGGGGCTAAAGCCCTAACCAAGGGCTTAAAACCCTAAAACCCCTTGGAAAAGCTATAAAAGGAGGGTGGGGGGTCACTCTCAAAACACTTCTCCCTTGAATATTGTTATGCTGCCCCTGGATGCCTTGAGACACATTTGCCTCTCAAGCTACCCACACTCCCTCTCCTCCATTTCCATTGAGCCAAAGCTCCCCAACCAAGAGAGGTGCTTCCACAAGCTTGGGTATGGTGGCCCATTTCTACCCAAGAGAAGGTTATTGTAGCTTAGGATTTGTTTGCAGGTTTTGGAGGTGGAACCCTAACCCATTGTGTGCAGAGGGGCTCAACCTTGCTCCGTTATTCTTCTTTCTGTCATTAGTTTTAGTTTACTGTTCTGTTATTTACATTTACATTTTATTCTCTGCATTTACCCACTAGCAAGAACCTACCCTTCTATCCTATAGACAGAAGGGAGCCATTCATGCCCCTGTAGTAGGGAGAAATCCTTACTACAAAACTAGTGACCATACCAGGTCGATCCCACAGGATCCCTAGGTTTATTTTTCAAAGTTTTAATTTTTAGTTCTGTTTTTTTCCCTAGTTTAGTTTTCCATTAAATCTAGCTTAGATTATTGTTTATTTACATTTATAGTTATTGATGAGCCTCCTCAAGGCCAATCCAAGCCCATTTGGCCATAGTACCAGTTACTGTTGGTCATTCTGTGGTTTGCAAATCACTCAACTGTGCAAAAATGATCGAACCGAATTTCTAAAAATTCACCTGTGTTCGGGCTCATTTTCTGCCCAGACATTTGAGCCATTTGTGAATTTGCCAATGGTTGAGGGTAAAAGGGCCTATTTCCGAAGTGGGTTTTCAACCGTTTGAGATCATTCATAACGGTTTGATCAGATTCCACTTCGCAAAAACAGGACTTTGACAGGTGCGCGACCCATTTTTGGGCTTTACTGTTTGCTTTAATAGGGACTGTCACTGCGGCTCAGCCGCCTCTATCCAGCACACCATTTCAATTTTAGTTTTTGTTTTTGTTTTCAGAAATTTATTTCATGAACAATGTGTAAATGTCAAGTAAATGATTATGGCTTAATAAAATGAACCTAGTCTAACTAAAATCAACTTAAAAACATATTGTCTTGCTTCCCCTTCCTCCTCTACCCAATCATCACCCTCCAGGGTATTCTGGGATACGATGAAGGGTAAGATCATATAGATCTAGGCACTCCACTATATTGTTCCAAACCATTAAAAGTGGGTGACATGGAACGTAGAGGGGGTAGAAAAGGAGGGCTTCTCACGGTGCTAAGCGTCCTCCCTATTGACCAACCTAGCATCCAGGAGGTGACCTGAGGATCTACGGATGGGCTTAGTCCCATTGTGTTGAGAGCCTAGCACCTTCTCTTGGTTGAAGAGGAATATCAGTGTGAGGTAGACATCTATTTAGGACAGCAAACATTCAGGGTTAATCACTGTATTTGTTAAACAATTTCTAATTATTTATGCTTGCATACACAACCACAATGACATGAACTCTACCATGATGAATTCATAAACCATTTGCAGCAACCAAATACCAGAAAAACAAACAAAAAAATACACCATACCAACTAATTAACCCAACTCATTTCATGACGCTAAGTGAGCCTTAAAATTTATTAATTTACACTAAGTACAAACAACTCTGTAGTCTTTGAGGACATAAGTCCTTGACTGCTTCAACTATGGGAAGTACTTGGGCTCTGCCTAGAAACTCATTGTGAGGAGTACCATAGGAACCCCAAAGTAGCTGGTCGCTGAGAGGAATTGCCAAGCGAAATGGGCAACGACCCCTTCCGATTGAGTAGAAACACGTGTGAGGAACAAGCCAAGCACTGTCTTCTGGCAGTCTTGGTGGCCGGGAGACCACCTTCAGCCAATAGGAAGCCATTGAAACCAGGGTTCAAATATCATTCCCACTAGTTTCATACATAAAATCAAACACAATTGATCCTCCACGCTCTTCCTCACGCCTAAGAGGCGAACCACCACCATTTAGAACACTCGATTGGCACGGTTGAAGCCGTTCTTAGCGATCTCCCACACCATCAGAGGGCCACACAGCCTCTGATTCTGATTTAGACCCTTATCATTCTGAACCAGACCTCGACACCGTACCATCAACCCCCATGGCTAGTGCGAACCTGGATCCATTTTTCGGCCTAATGTTAGCAAGTGGACCCATGTCCACATCACAACCTGTCACCCACAACCTAACAAGTGGCCCAAGCACAGTCATGCAAACTGTCATTAGTCAGTTGCCACCACCTATAGTGACCAGCCAAGCTGGCCCACTTGCAACACATGGGGGCAATGGCCCTTCCACACACACTACCCCTCCTACCACACAGGGGGGCAGTGGACCATCCACTTACATTGTCCCTACTGTCATACATGGGGGAAATGTCCACACCACTCATATTATCCCACCCACAACACTTGGGGGCATTGGCCCATCCGCAACGGTGCCACCGCAAGCACCACTAGCTATGCAGATGCATTATGCACATGCAAACCCCACCCCCATCGCAGCCCCATCCCACATCAACTTAGGGTCATATCTACCCTTCATGGCTCGTCTTAACTTGCCTGATTTGGCTAGATTAACAAACAACCCCATCCACCACCAATAGTTTTGGCCACCCATGCCAACTAAGCTTCCATCAGACATCCCCAAGTTTGAAGGAAAAGCAAGGGAATGTCCCCAAAACCACATAATGACATTCCATCTATGGTGCTCATCCAACAGCATCGTAGACGACTCCATCAGGTTGAGGTTGTTCCAATGCACCCTTACAGGTGCCACGACTAAATTGTACATTGAGCTGCCATAAGCCAAATACCTGGACTTCAACTCCCTAGCCTTCATGTTCCTACAGTACTTCCAACTCCCTGTCAGATATGACGAGGGAGTGGAGATCCTGTTATCCTGTCGCCAAAGCACTGCCACTCATATAAGTGACCATATCCATGAGTGGCAGCAATGTCGTAGTCTATGCAAAATCCAACTTGACGACAGGATCTTCTTGGATTGGTTCCTTAAGACCTTGCTCCCGCCCATAGCAAAGGATGTCGCATCTGAACGTCCCCAATCCGAAGAAGAGGCCATATTGAAGGCCCAATAGTTTGACCTTATCTATGCTCAGTTTGGATACTTGTACACTGTCATTCCAGATGCTCCCCATCTGAGTACATCCTACTGCAATGCACCGAGGGCATCCCATGTTGCGGATGGCATCATAGGGTTGGTCTCCCAATAGCCACAGCCTCGACCGACACCACCTACCGTTACACCATAACCAAGCAACACTACGAGTGTTGCTTACCAGAAACAAGCTCTAGACTATGCAAGAATGATGTCCCCGTCCAGAGCAACAACCTCCTACACACAACCTGCACCACCGCAGCAAGCTCAAGCCATGGCTTGGCCAACACAGCAATATGTGGGGCAAATGCCCACATTTGTGGCACCGCCACCCCCACAAATATACTATGCACCGCTAGTGCAACAAGTTCAAGCCCCTGCCCCCGCTCCATTGGGACAAGTGTTCGCACAGCAAAATCGTCCCAACTAGGCTGCCCCCAACAATCAACAAGGGAAAGATAGGAATAACTGGCCCCACAACCAAGGCAATAACCAACCACGGGGAGGTGGTCAACAACTGAACCCTCCTAACAATGTCGCGGCTAACTGGCCAACCCAAAACCACCCACGACAAAATGCACCAAGACGCAATGCTCTGTTGCACACAAATCAACCATGCATACTCTGTGATGTTTATGGGCATTACACATTTGAGTGTCCCCTCAAGGCTTGTGCTAAGCAAGCCATTCAAAATGAGGCCCAACAGGCTACTAACGCTGCCAATCAATCCCAACCCAACCCGGCACCACAAGGACCTCCCCCCATGGTGCTTCAAAACCCACTACCAGTCCAAGGATTGGTGCCAACCGCTCCCCCTCCCCAGGCCAATACCAACACTCTGGGGGCACGGCCCACGGCTGAAACGGGTGTTCACCACTTGCTAGCCATGACCATTGAAGAGGTCAACTTACAGATTAGACGAAATCAGTACAGTACCACCACCGAACCTGCTAACTCATCAACAACATCCACGTATAAGACACCCAACCTACCTCTCTAGTTACCCCCGTTCCTGTGCCCCCCATATGTAGAATTACCAATAATGCCACAGCTAGAGCCGCAGTTAGCTATAGCATTGTGGATGATTTGGCCCAAACTCCAACCACCATGTCTGCTCTTCAGGTGCTTAAAATGTGCCCAATGCAGTGGAAAGCCTTTCTAGCCGCCCTGGGGGTAGTAGACCCCTCTGACTCCAAGTTGATCACCTTTGACACGGAGAATGGGTAATTGTGCATGCCATTGACCATCGCCTTCCAAATTCTGATGTCCATCCAAAATTTGGTTGTGCACCGATGCATAGTGGATGAGGGGGCATCCATGTGTGTCATGTATACCTTAGTTTGGTAGAAACTTGGATCACCAATTCTACAACCGTCCTCCACAACTTTGCGGGATTATGATGGACATCCCACTAAAGCCCAAGGAATCCTCCCCCATGTCCCCATCGCGTTAGCCAGGAAGACAGTGTTGATTGACATAGAAGTCGTCAACGCTCAACTGGACTACAACCTCCTCCTCGGAAGGAGTTACATGTATGCCATGAGAGCAGTCGCATCGACTGTCTTCTGCCTCATGATGTTCCCCCATGAAGGGAAGATTGTGACGGTTGACCATCTCAGTTATCATGATCCCCAAGGGTTAACGGCACCCGCCAATGTTATCCCTACCATCACTACCATTGAGCCGCAAGGGACGAACACACACGCCAATGTCGTCCTTCCAATCAACACTATGGTTGAAAACACACAATCCTCCCCACCATTGAATGTGAGCCCTAGGTTGTTTACTAATCCCACCATGACGACTCCTTTCCCATTAGTGTCGCCACTACAGACACAAAATGAAACTGCAAACTTGTGCATGGTCTCATCTAGCACCGCTGCACCCAAACAACAACCGCAGCTGTAGCCCCAACCACGACCACAACATCGTACGCAGCCACAACACCACCCGTAGCAGCAGCATTCTGCACAGCTGAAATCACAACCGCATCCCCACATACAACCAGCCGGGAGTTATGTGGGCTCATCCCCAGTCCATACAATTCCCTTCCTCTTTCCCCCACCTGGTGTCATGAGCAAGCCAGTCATGGCCACCTATTGCAGCTGCAATTTTTCCCAAATTTCTAAAAAAATTGAGACCCTCCTTTTTTAAATTGTCTTGCTTAGATTTGCTGGGATTGTTTAAAGTTACTGCAAGTTTGATTGTTGAGACTGATTGTTAAATGAATATATTTTATGCTGATGTTGCTTTTTTACTTAAATTATGACTCACGGGGGTTTTTTATTTTCACTGTTGGAAATTATATTAGTTATGAATCGGAGCCGTAGTCTCCTACGCAGTAGCCATTGCAGAGGCTAAGTAGGCTAACGACGTGATCCAAACTCTCATTTGCCGCAGATGCGCTTTTGGTTTATTTTCGGTGTTTTTACTTCGTCAACCTTGGGGCACCATTCCTTTTTGCAGCTACCATTTCAGAGGATCGATAACAAACATGCCGATGATTTTACCCGCGTTGATTTCATGACTCTTTTTCGCTATCGAAATTGTGTTGGACTTTTGATTGGGGATTAGGTTTTAGTGTTTCCGATCACCGATGTTTACATATTATGGCAACCCTAGTCTATTTTAATCCCGCCGTTGCGGCTCCAGAGCGGACTAACCATCCGACGCAGTTGTTCTATTTTTCGTCGATTGTTTTCTTTTATTGCAAACCCTTAGTAGGTGTGTCACCCGCCATTGCGGCTCCGTAGCAGGCTAATCACCCATTCCTTGTTTTCCTTTTCACCGATGAAGAGTTTACTGGTCTGATGCTTAGTGATGGCATTGGTATTTTTCCTGCTATTCGGATGTGTTTTACATTGTTTTATGTAATGGCGGAGGTTCCCTGTGGGCGCAGGTCGATGTTAAAGTTGTCTGAGTTGAGGAACGCGGTTTGGGGTTGGTTGTTTCGAAGAATGGTGGTTACTTTGTCCTGGTATATGCTGTCGTTGGGGCTTTTTGTTCTAGTAGAGATGTGTCCTAGATTGGAAAAAGGATCTATTCTATCAAGCACGTGTTTAAGTTTTGAACAAGGGTTTAAGCACAAACTTGCGGGATCTCTTTTGTCTTGACATTCTTTATTTCCATGCATTAATACTGTTTATAGTTCATATTATAGAATGCATGTATTGATCTAGTTTGTGTTACCTTGTTAAACACTAATGATCTGATATGTTCAGGATAGCCTAGATTGCTGCAAAGAATATATGCCTAAAAGGCAAAGCAAAAGAGGAGCGACCATGAAGGAAGAAATTAAAGCATAAAGAAATAGAGATGTTGCTCGAGGAAATTGAAGAGAGTGAAAGGCTAAGACCAACAAGATCTCAAAAGGACCAAATAATTATAGAGTGTAATCATTAAAGAGCAAAGGCTCAGGCTTGGGCAGTTCATCAGTTACCAAGCTGGTCCCATTTTCATAAAAGTGTTTATTTGAAACATAACGTTTGAATCATGAGCATTCACAAAATGACAAAACTATGAGATTCAAACGGTTGGGGGGAAACTCAAAGGTTTTGGCTAGTTTTTGTATAAATATAGGAAAGTTAGAGGGAAGAAGGATTTTTTCCCAGTTAGACTTGTGAGAACACATTGTAAGAGGAACTATTTCGTTTTACAATATATGATTACAATTTTGCATGTTGGAGAAAACTTTGGTGGAATGTTCAAATGCTGTTCAATGGATGTGGTTGAAGGGGAACTATTTCATTTTCAGATCTTATTCATTAACCATGAGATCGTTCTAACTTGTTGAACCTATGTTCTTTTATGAATGCTCTCTGGTTTATTTCATGATAATTTCCACTATGAGTAATGAATGTTTTCACAGACAAGGAGCTATATTGTTGTTCATCCATCTATTCATGTTTATGTGTTTTGAATCAAAGAACAGCTATTTGTGAATTTTCTTAATGCATGAACAGCAATAGATTACTCATTAAATGATCATCTCACTCCCTAGGGACAGCTTAGTTAGTTTTATTTCCTGTTGTGTGTGGTTTAGATGCGAGAGAGTCTAAGACGAGAGGTAAGAACTTGCGCATCACATTGTGACCGCTCCTCATATTCTTTATCAATCTGCATTTTAGATAGGCACTTGCCTATCATACTTAAATTTAAAAAACACAAAAATATATACAGTGGACTGGGCCGCAACCGGTAAAACCTTTTAATTTTTGTTACTTGACCTACGGTAGTCGGACCGCAAACCGGATGGATTCCCCATACCAAACAGTCATGGGCTAGTTGGGAACGTTGATTGGGGAGAATCCCTTGCTATTGTTGCCTGCGATTTTCCAGGTCTCAATAGTTTCTGGCGCTAGAAGGAGGGCCACTAGTGCATGGTTGGCCGAGGAAACCCATTTCCTCGAAATTACTCCACCAGTGATAGTTTTGAAAGTAGTTCATTCTCTAATCTGATTCCTAAAGAAAATAGAGAACATTTGTATTCAGTGGACAATGAAGTTGTTAATGATCTGAGAAGACACACTAGGGCTTATGTGAAGAAGATTGGAGGATTACCGATTATCCCTGAATTACCTAGAAGAGAATACAAGAAAAAACATCGTCCTATATTGGAAGACTCTGTGTTAGTTGGAGATTGGGAAGAACTTGTAGAAACAACTTTACAGGAAGTTGTTCAGCCTTTGGATCAAATAGGCCCTAATACACCTAACGGTTCACCTGTCCGTACTCCTATCCATTCTCCACCTCACTCTCCACCTAGACTCATGGCAGGTGTAAATGCAAATCAGCCACCTAACCCACCAAATCCACCGCTTTCTTGGAAAGCCAGATCACCTCTAAACTTAGCACCTCCGTTGCATGACTTACCTCAAGCTTTTGAGAAGATGCTGCCTAAGTTTGACCCAAATGAGAATATTTTAGTATATGACCATTTGCAAAGTTTATACTTGGCCATGGAAGGACTAAAAGCTGGAGAACACGAGGATGTAGTCTGTAGACTTTTTCCGCATACCCTTAAAGGGGTAGCAACCTCATGGTATTTTGGTCTTCCTACAAATTCAATTCCAGATTGGGACACTTTTGAAAGGATTTTCAAAAGCAAATATGCAGTCCAAAAGACCCATGCAGCTCTAATGAAAGGACTGTGTGCTTTAAAGAAAGAAAGAAATGAAAAGGTGCATATTTTTACCCAAAGATTTGCAGCTTATCTTACTAGAATTTTTCTGCAACTGATAAGCCCTCGGATAAAGTTTTGATTGAGTATTACACTTCAGCTCTAGGGCCTGATTTGGCCATGTTTTCCAAGATGAAAGTCAAACCTACACCAGCAGAGACTTATGAATAAGCGAAGAGAGTGAAAGCTGAAAAGGAAAGCATCGAAGATTATCCTGAGCAGTCAGGAGAGAAAAATGTTGGGAAGAAAGCTTTGTTATTTACTAAGCCTAAAGAGGAACAATCACATGATTTCAAAGGAATGGCAAAGATGATGCAAAAGCTCTCTAACAGAATAATAGACTTGGAAAAGGAAAAGGAAGCCCAAAAGTTCTATAAGCCTTATTACAAGAAAAAATAGGATAACAATCAATCCCAACCCCCTCCACACAGTCCTGCATCAATGAACTTAACAGAGGTAGGGATGGATAACTTTTGCACTTTCCACCAACAACCCCATTCTGAAAAAAATTGTCCTCAATGGATAAATTCAATGACATTAGTAGTGAATCAGTTGTTAGATTCCAAAATAACAGAGGCTGATGATGAGGAGGGAAAAGATAATAATAAATCAACAGAAAAACAAGAAGATGATGCCATGGTTTTATGGGACTATGTCTCATTATTCGATATCGAAGAGGAAAAGGATTCGAGACATGAAGATATCTTAGAAACGAATGTGACAACAAGAAGCCAAGGGTTTATTAAAGAAAACAGTGTTATACTCCCGAAGATTAAGAGACTTCAAAAGAATGTAAAGAAATTTGGGGAAAATACCACAGCAGATAAAATTCCCGAGTTCACCATTACCAATAAAAATCCAAATCATATCAACATGCCAACTAAGCCCATTGAAGAGAAAATAAATAATGAAAAGACGAATTTCACAGAATACATGAGGGAGTATGACATTGTAGAAGATATCAAAAAGGTAAAAGCAAACATTTCACTATTTGAAATGTGCAATGTGCCACAACAGAAAGAAAAATTGTTAAAAGCACTAGAAATGACTGAAGAGATACTTCTTGTTAATACCCAACCTGAAGAAGAAGAAATTGAGGAAGCAAGTGTGGGAGGTAAGTCCAAGTATAAAACTCCACCTTTTCTCCTCACTTTTGAAATTTTCAATCATAACGTGCACAACTGTCTAATAGACTCAGGGGCATCAATAAATGTTATGCCACTTTCAGTTTGCAGAAGGATAAATGGACAACCGAAACCATCTACCTGGAAGGTTACTCAAGTAGATAGGACCAATGTGAAAGAAGTTGGGAAAATGGAGGATGTTCTCATTCGCTTATCTTCAAATGATAAGGTATGTCAATTCATTGATATTGTAGTAGTAGACATACCTGAGTCTTATGGACTTCTTTTGAGTAGAGATTGGTCAACAAAGTTGAATGGATATTTTGCTTCAGACTAGTCACATCTGTGGTTACCTTATAAAGGAAGCCCAAACCAAATTAAAGTTATAAGAGAGCCCCACATGAAACACAATGTCACAGAGTTAGAAGGTAAGAATGAACCAGTGAATTTTGTTTTGGGGAATTACTTTATTGAGTTGGAACCAGGAAATTATCGAGCAGAAGAAACTAGCATTACATCAGACACCCAGCCTGATCTCCTTTGGTTTTCGCAGGTTGATGAAATTGATTGTAAAATAGTAGACTTAGCTTTAGATGTAGATTCTGATTTAGGTACGGTAAAAATAGATAGTTTTTGGACACTTATTTTTGATGGATCTAAGACACTGGAAGGATCAGGAGTTGGTTGTGTCCTGATCGATCCAAAGAATAATAAACACTTACTTTCATGTAGATTAGAGTTTGAATGTACCAACAACACAGCCAAATATGAAGCATTGGTTCAGGGACTGAAGAAAGCAATTGAATTTAAAGTGGAAAATATGAAAGTATATGGAGATTCTGAAATAATTGTGAAACAGATTCGAAATCAGATACATTGCATTTCACGTCATTTAAAAGCTTAAAAAAGTGATGGGATCTGCTTAAAAGTTTTTGCGCATTTAATATTGTGTCAATTCCTAGACTAAGAAATGACGTAGTCGACTTGTTAGCCACCTCAGCTGCAAGGCTTGTACCCTCTAATAACAAGTGTTCTATTGAATTTCTTTTCAGGCCTTCGGTTCCAGACATGATTACAAATTTGTGAGTTTTTGATGATGATCAATAGATCCTTGAATGCTTGACAAATGATGATACTTTCAAAGGGGAAATTATCGATGATGAAGAACATCAGGCTGAGCTAAAATTTGACAATTTCATTCCTAAACGAGTCAGGACTTTAGAATGAATGTTTGATCTAAACAACAAATTCAGCAGACCAACAAACGTGAAGACTCACAGCTCATCTTTACAATTTGAGATGATAAACTTAGGAACTGAAATTGAGCCCAAATATGTGAATTTGGGAAAGTGTTGTTCCCCTGGTGAAAGAAATAAGTTCATTAGTTTGTTCAAACTATACAAAGATGTGTTTTCCTGGACATATGAAGACTTGAAAACCTATGACACCAAGATTATTTAGCATGTCATCCCTATTAGGACTAGGGTCAAGCCTTATCAGCAGCCCTTAAGGAAAATGCATCCCAAACTTGAGCCTTTAATTCAGAATGAAGTAAAGAAATTACTGGATGCCAAAATCATATTCAAAGTTAGACATTCAAAATGGGTCTCGAACTTGGTACCAGTAAGGATGAAATCTGGAGAAATTAGACTATGTGTGGATTTCAGAAACTTAAATCACACTTCAAATAAAGACAATTATCCAGTTCCACCCATGGAACAGATATTGCAAATGGTTTCGGGTTCTAAGTTATTTTCTTTATTAGATGGATTCTCCGGTTACAATCAGGTGTTAGTAGCTGAAGAAGACAGACTCAAAACTACTTTCAGAACAAGATGGGGGACTTTTGCTTATAGAAGGATGCCTTTTGGACTCATAAACGCTGGAGCTACTTTCCAAAGGGCTATGGATATAGCTTTCTGCAGTCTAATTGGCCGCAATGTTGTGGTATACCTTGATTACATCACAATATTTTCAAAGAAAAGAGAAGAACACGCATTTTATCTAAAGTAGATTTTCAAGCGTTGCCGAAAATATGGCATCTCGCTAAACCCCAAGAAGTGTGTGTTTGCTGTTACAGAAGGAAAGCTACTGGGTAACGTGGTATCTAAGAAGGGGATCTCCATAGACCTAGAAAGGATCAAAGCTATCGAACAGATCAACTTAGCCCATAACAAAAAAGGTATGCAATCATTCATGGGGACAATAAATTTCGTGCGAAGGTTTGTGCCTGATTTTGCTCAAATCGTTAAACCTCTGCAGCAAATGGTGAAGCAAACTGTACAATTCAAGTGGACTGACATAGAAAAGAATGCATTCAGCAAAATAAAAACTGCTATTGCTCGCACACCATCTCTTAAAAGCCCATATTTTGATAAAGATTTTATTTTGTACACTTTTGCGTCTAATGATTCATTGGCAACGGTGCTTACTCAGAACAAAGATGGGGGAGATGAATTCCCCATATTGTTTATGGGCACTGGTTTGCAGGGCACCGAATTTAGTTACCCAGCTGTGGATAATCAAGCTTATACAATATTCAAAGCGGTAAAACAATTCTTTCCATTCATCCTCAAGAACCGAACAAAGGTAATAGTCCCAAACCCAACGGTGAGGTCTCTTTTCGTGCAAAAAGAATTAGGAGAAAGAGGAGGCAATTGGGTAACAGCTTTACAAGAGTATGACCTCGACTTCAAGCCAGCCTCCAGAGTTAGAGGGCAGGGACTGTGCAAACTAATGGTTGAAGGCAATAGTAATGAAGAAAGTGAATGGGAAAATGAAGCTGAATTACATATGACGGATGTATGTCCTCTATTTACAGCTCTAGAGTCCTTGTACCAAGACCTTGTTCATTACATTCAAAAAGGCGTGTTGCCAGAACATTGGAATTCCAAGCAGGGAAGAGCGTTATGCCTTAAATCAACTGCTTATCAGATTGTTGATGGAATTTTATTTAGGAAGAATTATGATGGAGTCCTTCTCAGATGTTTAGAAAAGGAAGACGCAAAAAATGTTATAACTGAGTTACATGATGGGCCCACTGGAGGCCATTTCTCTGGAGATACGACAGCCCACAAAATTCTCAAGGCTGGGTACTATTGGCCCATGCTGTTCCAGGATGCTCATGCCCATGTGAGAAAGTGTGATGTCTGCCAGAGGTGTGGGGGAAGACAAGCCAAAGCAGCAGGACCACTGAAGCCGGTTATGATAACGGAACCATTTGAGCAATGGGGAATTGACGTCATTGGAGAAATAAAACCAAATTCCTCCTTGCAACACAAATATATTTTAACAGCAACTGACTATTTCACTAGATGAGTCGAGGCCATTCCGCTATGAAAATTCAATAAAGATGTCATCATGGATTTCTGCCAAGATCATATCATGACCAGGTTTGGGGTTCCAATTTCCCCGGTTTTTTATAATGCTACTTACTTTTCTTCCATTAAATTAACTGCATTTGCTCATCAAAAGGGAATTAAGTTGCAGTATTTTTCCAACTACTACCCATAAGGAAATGGTTTGGCAGAATCTACACATAAGAATTTTATTAGGATTTTGAAAAAGACTGTCATAGAAAACCAGAGGAGTTGGAATTCAGCATTACCGAACGCTCTTTGGGCTGATAGGGTCACACCCAAGAATTCCATAGGTGTGTCACCATATACCCCTATTTATGGAAAGGAGGCTATACTTCCTCCGAACATTATGCTACCATCTTCCATAATAGCCCAAGAGTCTAGAGGCACAGACAACGAAATCCTGCAACTTAGAATCTATAATCTTTTGAAAGCAGAAGAATCTAGATCCAGGGCCAAAGAACGTTTTAAGCAACAACAAGAAGTAGTGAAAAGGTGGTTTGATAAGCACAAAGCTGGAACAAAGGAGTTTGAAGTGGGAGACTTGGTTCTTAAGTGGGATCACCCACATGATGAGAAGGGAAAGCACACGAAGTTTCAACAGTTATGGGTAGGCCCTTTTTATATTGCAGCAAAGCTTGGCCCCTCAACCTATAAATTGCAAGATTTGCAGGGATGGGAGGAGAACTTACCAGTTAATGTTTTAGTTCTCAAACCTTATTTTTCTTGATTTATTGCTTCTTGTTTTGTGCATAAATAAATTGTTTTGGTTGTTTATTTTGATTTGCTTTATTCCTGTTTGGTTTTAGTTTAGATTTGTTTGATTTCAATAAAAAGAAGCAAAGTTTTGGTTGCATGGAGAACATCAGAGTTCTGGATTAACTGAAATCCTTGGTATAAGACTGTGTATTATTGTTTTATCTGATAGAATTTCTTCTAGTTAAACAGTTTTCCTAAATGGGTATGAACCCATTGAAGTCCTGCTTAATCCCTGTAAAATAACTCAGGATCAAAAGGTCTGGAATACTATTTCAAGGCTCCATCCATTTCACATTTAAAGTGTCCTAGGGGGTGACAACAAAGACCCACGGAAAGGAAGCAGGGTGAACAGTATATTATATATAAATGATCCCATGCCAAAATTCAAAAAAGCAAAAAGGATGATAAGAGTCAAAACTCCTAAAAAGCAATATCTATCAAAACAAAGTACCGAATCATATGAGTACAAATTTGCTGAAAGTTCTTCTCCGTCAATGAGCTGAAAACTGAATACATCTCTCACACAAAAGGACACTACGGATAGAGGATCCTGAATAAAAATTTAGAAAGAAAGGCACAAGGAGGACTCCAAAGAACAAAAGGTTCAAAAAGCACAAAAAGTGCAAAATGGCATGGAAATGAGGAACAAATGAATATCGTTGTTTACCATCTGTTACAATCCTGTGATGTCCAAGTTGGAAGTTACCCAAAGACAGAAGTAAAATGAAACTCATCTACTTGGCCTCAAAAGAGTTATCTTGACTTTGAGATTTTGGTTTCCATGTTCCTAAAATTGGACTATCATCAATGTTTAAAAGCACATATATTTGCCAATGGGGAAATCTAGACAGCTAAAAGAATTCAACATGTTGTTTTTATTGATTAAACAGTCTGTTAGTTGAGGAGGAAGTGATTCAGATATATGGGTTCACCAGTTAGCCGCCAATTGTTGCAGCTGCAACTTTTCCCAAATTTCTAAAAAAATTGGCACCCTCCTTTTTTAAATTTTGTCTTGCTTAGATTTGCTAGGATTGTTTAAAGTTACTGCAATTTGATTGTTGAGGCTGATTGTTAAATGAATATCTTTTATGCTGATGTTGCTTTTTGACTAAAATTATGATTCACGAGGGTTTTTTATTTTCACTGTCGAAAATTATATTAGTTATGAATTGGAGCCGTAGTCTCCTACGCAGCCGTCGTTGCGAAGGCTAAGTAGGCTAACGACCCGATCCAAAATCTCATTTTCCACCGATACGCTTTTGGTTTATTTTCGGTGTTTTTACTTCGTCACCCTCGAGGCACCAGTCCTTTTTGCAGCCGCTGTTTCGGAGGATCGATAACAAACGTGCCGACGATTTTACCTGCGTCGATTTCATGTCTCTTTTTCACTATAGGAATTGTGTTGGAATTTTGATTGGGGATTAGGTTTTAGCATTTCCAATCGCCGATGGTTACATATTCTGGAAACCCTAGTCTATTTTAATCCCGCCGTTGCGACTCTGGAGCGGACTAACCATCCGACGCAGTTGTTCTATTTTTTGTCGATTGTTTTCTTTTATTGCAAACCCTTCGTAGGTGTGTCACCCACCATTGCAGCTCCGTAGCAGGCTAATCGCCCATTCCTTGTTTTCCTTTTCACCAATGAAGAGTTTATCCGTCTGATGCTTAGTGCTGGCATTGGGATTTTTCCCGCTATTCGGATGTGTTTTACATTGTTATATGTAATGGTATAGGTTCCCCATGGACACAGGTCGATGTTAAAGTTGTCTGAGTTGAAGAACACGATTTGGGGTTGGGTGTTTCAAAGAATGGTGGTTAATTTGTCCTGGCTATCATTGGGGGTTTTCATTCTAGTGCAGATGTGGTCTGGATTGGAAAAAGGATATGTTCTATCAGGTACGTGTTTAAGTTTTGAACAGGGGTTTAAGCACAAACTTGCAGGATCTCTTTTGTCTTGACATTATTTATTTTCATGCATCAATAATGTTTATAGTTCATATTATAGAATTCATGTATTGATCTAGTTTGTGTTACCTTGTTAAACACTAATGATCTGATATGTTCAGGATAGGAAGATTGCTGCAAAGAATATATGCCTAAAAGGCAAAGCAAAAGAGGAGTGACCTTGAAGGAAGAAATTAAAGCATAAATAAATAGAGATGTTGCTCAAGGAAAAGGAGAGAGCAAAAGGCTATCACCAACAAGATCTCAAAAGGACCAAAGAATCATAGAGCATAATCATTAAAGAGCAAAGGCTCAGGCTTGGGTAGTTCGTCAGTTACCAAGCTGGTCCAGTTTTCATAAAAGTGTTTATCTAAAACGTAACGTTTGAATCATGAGAATTCACAAAATGAAAAAACTATGAGATTCAAACGGTTGGGGGGCAACTCAAAGGTTTTGGCTGGTTTTTGTATAAATATAGGAAAGTTAGAGGGAAGAAGGATTTTTTCCTAGTTAGACTTGTGAGAACACATTGTAAGAGGAACTATTTCGTTTTGCAATATATGATTACAATTTTTCCTGTTGGAGAAAGCTTTGGTTGAATGTTCAAATGCTGTTCAATGGATGTGGTTGAAGGGGAACTATTTCGTTTTCAGCTCTTATTCATTAACCGTGAGATCGTTCTAACTTTTTGAACCTATGTTCTTTTATGAATGCTCTCTGGTTTATTTCATGATAATTTCCATTATGAGTAATGAATGTTTTCACAGACAATGAGCTGTCTTGTTGTTCATCCATCTATTCATGTTTATGTGTTTTGAATCAAAGAATAGCTATCTGTGATTTTTCTTAATGCGTGAACAGTAATACATTACTCATTAAATGATCATCTCACTCCCTAGGGATATCTTAGTTAGTTTTATTTCCTGCTGTGTGTGGTTTAGATGCGAGAGAGTCTAAGACGAGAGGTAAGAACCTGCACATCACATTGTGACCGCTCCTTGTATTCTTTATCAATTTGCATTTTAGATAGGCACTTGCATATCATACTTAAAGTTAAAAAACACAAAAATATATACGGTGGACCGAGCCGCAACTGGTAAAACCTTTTAATTTTTGTTACTTGACCTACGGTAGCCAGACCACAAACCGGATGGATTCCCCATACCAAACAGTCACGGGCTAGTTGGGAACGTTGATTGGGGAGAATCCCTTGCTGTTGTTGCCTGCGATTTTCCACATTTTACACATTTTTCAAAATTGAGTCTTATGTATCGTGTCCTCTCATTGCTTAAGATGGAGCACACCTCAAACCGGTATATGGGATTTGTAGATGGAGCAAGCAAATGGTCTCCGAACCTTGCCTTGGCTGCATGGGTC
This sequence comes from Pseudotsuga menziesii, assembly GCA_001517045.1. Lineage (NCBI taxonomy): Eukaryota > Viridiplantae > Streptophyta > Pinopsida > Pinales > Pinaceae > Pseudotsuga > Pseudotsuga menziesii. The sequence continues at coordinate 175,074 of LPNX011155306.1, forward strand.
ATCTACTCCCCATCGCACGAGTTGATCCACATCGACGGAATATGTGTGGGCACCGTAGCCAACAACCAGGCTGAATATGATGGTGTCAATGGCCTCTTGGTCGCCTCTCTTCAGTTAGGCATTCACCATCTCAATGTCTTCTTAGAGCTGCTTGTTTCTCAGTTGAACAACCACTATCAAGTACGTGATCCCTGCCTCTTTAGAAATTACCTGTGCACTAAACAGATGATTAGAACATTTGAATCCATCACATTCACACATGTTCCCAGAAACCTCAATAGTGTCACAGATCAAATGGCTAATGATATTCTAAATTGGCATATCCACAACCGCATATAGGAAACATACAACCATAACATCATGCATAATTATGTCCAAAAATGCACACACAAGTGTAATAATACATCACATAGACATTTGCATTCCACATCATCATAAAAATACTCACATAATAAAAGCGCATCCACGTGCGTCAAAATTATATATAGATAAATAGATAAGTCGCATGTCCAAAACATGTCCAATACAAAATGAGAAGCCACATATGCTTTCTCAATAGGATATACATAGCAACACAAAAAATCCTAAGTGCGCCAATGCACTAGGGGCAGTACCATCAGCTGCTAATCCAAAGTCATCCAGAACCAGTTTGAGACACCTCTCACACCTCCGGGCTAAAATTTATATCTCTGTATGAGACCATCGTGTCATGTTTAATAAATTAATTTCAAGACCATTTCCCACAAGTCACCTCGATTTACGAAGCCATGACATGACGATGCAAGTGTCTACAGACCTGTACTTGTATCACACTTCATGACCACTACTCATGCGAGTTTTCGGGCCACCGCCCATTAAGGAATGTAATTTTAGCTTTTATTTTGTATTTTTAACACATACATTGTCTTTTCTTTTTACCGCACCTTACGTGGACCTCTAGACCACTGTCCACAAAACGATTTATTTTCTTGCACGTATTTTGCATATAAGTGCCCCCGGACTTGCACTCACATCACATGTAGTCAATTCTGTCCACCGCAACACACACACATGCTCTCCTGACCTCTGTCCGAGAGCCACCTTAGTTTGTGTGCCTCTGCTGCATCGACTCGTGAGCCTCTGCCATGATCTATCCCACGCATGTATTGGTATGTTTGAGAGCCTTCTGCTTCATCCATACTACGCAGATGACCTTTGGACCTCTGCCCACCATCCTGACATGGGGCACCGCTCGTGCCACCGCAATTGGTTGACCACACGAGAGTTTTGTTTAAGCTCTTTTCTGACTCCTTAAAACAATGAAAAGATAGCCGAGCGTAGCTGCTTCCTTTCCCGCTCGCTAAAGTATAAGAAATGGCATCTACATTGTTTCGTTTACCTCCTTTTGCGGGCCATGTAGACCATTAATTGAAAAGGACCTCCTTGGCACATGCAAGCCAAGACCATTCCTTTCTGTGCACTTCTATGCTTTCTCGAGCAAAGGGGCCGCACTTTACGAAAAATCTCACCACCAGTTGCATTAAGCTCTTTTCCAGCCGTCTCATCAAGAAAAGATTACCGAGCAAACTTGGTTTTGTTCATGCTCGTAAAAGTATCTGAATGACCATCCAGTCAGTACAGCTTTAACCTTTTTCGGCCTGATTGGACTACCAACGGTAAAGAAGTCTCTCATCCCCTACAGGATGGGCAAGCTCTCCTATGTATACTTTATCCTTTTTTGGGCACAGGAGACTACCAACGAAAAAGAGCCCCCACTGGAGTCTTCTTCGTGCTTTCAGAATCTCTAAAATTGAAAGCACCATTGAGCATTTACCTTCTCAGGCTCGCCAAAAATCCATGAGATCGTACCATAATGGTGTCCCTAGACACCACCCCACAATAAACATTTTGGCAGCACTCCCACATTGGGTGGCCTTTGTTTAGAGTACTCTATAATGTGTCTTCCTTGGATCCCATAAGTATCAAAAATGTTCACCTCATCCAAGTATTTACCATCTGCAGCGACATTCCTGGTATTACAGCTATGATCCCATTCCCTTGAGTCAGTTTGATTTGCTGCTTGGTCCGCCCTGCTGTCATACTCTGAACAAAGGAAGTTTGAGTCTCCCACACTCCCCTTGCCCCTGTTCAGTTCTTTCCCTCCCCCTCCCCTCCCCATTCAGTGAGTCAGTGCGCAGATTGCTTCACACCTTTCAGTTATCTCCCTTGCGCTCCTGGTAAAGGAAACATCATTTCCTTGACTAGGGGCAAGTCTCCCTCTATCAACGCCAAACACATATTCCAGAGGATAGGCCCAGAGGTCCCTGTAACTTGGTTTCATTAACCTCATTGATGAGTTCCTTGGACCACTTGTGAGGAGTCATTAGTGCCTCTCGGGATGTTTATTTCTCACGTGATTGACTTCAACTCCATCATCGCACTGTTGAGATTCGTATAGGGTTTGTTTTGCATAGTATTTGGTCGAAGACCTCGGATGTCACCCGAATCTAGCACATTGGTGAGTCTACTCAAGGGACCTAAACAGGTTATGTCCCTTGTGATTTTTGGGTTGCGTTGGAGACAATGTTCAGAATCCCCAGCAGTGCTTCGATATAACTTTATGATTGATGCAGCATACTTATACCACATAGACTCTGACTCTCAATCAACGAGTCCACATAGCTATGTACCAAATCTAGCAGATTGTCAGTCATGAAGATGTAGCATTCCATGAGAATGCCATGGGTCCAATGTACCAGATCAGTATTGTATTCAGCCTCACATGGAGGCAACCATTATTGTAACATCAATTGTATATGATCGGCTCTTGTATGTTAGAGCATAGATCAAATTATTCTTTTGACATTATCACGAGCATGGGGATGCCTACCTCATCCATACACATGTCACACATTTATTGTATCTCACCAATTGATGGGAACCATATTAATACAAAAACCAAAAGCCACCATGCCCCAGCCCCGGAAGTAACACCTCCATGCAGCAAAATCCTATGATGTATGTTGGCCATATGTTGAGCTCCTGCCCTCACACATCAAGGGGCAGTCTGTTAACCCAAAAATGCCCCACATAGCTCTCTATGGCCTACACCACCTAAGGACACCATCTCATGACCCTCATATCACTCCATTTTGACCCTCCATTAAACCCCCACACCCTCAAAATAACCTAAGGATGAAGAAAAGGGGCTAAAACCCCAAAAAAGAGCCCAAAATAGCCTCCTAGGAGATAAAGCCCTCAAAAAGGGGCTAAAACCCTAAAAGGAGCTAAAGTTAGGGCGGAAGGGGCTAAAGGCCCAGAAAAGGGGCTAAAACCCTAAAAGGAGCTAAAGTTAGGGCGAACGGGGCTAAAGCCCTGAACAAGGGCTTAAAACCCTAAAACCCTTTGGAAAAGATATAAAAGGAGGGTGGGGGGTCACTCTCAAAACACTTCTCCCTTGCATATTGTTATGCTGCCCATGGATGCCTTGAGACACATTTGCCTCTCAAGCCACCCACATTCCCTCTCCTCCATTTCCATTGATCCAAAGCTCCCCAAGCAAGAGAGGTGCTTCCACAAGCTTGGGTATGGTGGCCCATTTCCACCCAAGAGAAGGTTATTGTAGCTTAGGATTTGTTTGTAGGTTTTGGAGGCGGAACCCTAACCTATTGTGTGCAGAGGGGTTCAACCTTACTCCATTTTTCTTCTTTATGTCATTAGTTTTAGTTTACTGTTCTGTTCTTTACATTTACATTTTATTCTCTGCATTTACCCACTAGTAGGAACCTACCCTTCTATCCTATAGACAGAAGGGAGCCATTCCTGCCCCTGTAGTAGGGAGTACTGATTTCTCCCTACTATAGGGGCAGGAATGAATCCCTTCTGTCTATAGGATAGAAGGGTAGGTTCCTGCTAGTGGGTAAATGTAGAAAATAAAACGTAATGTAAATGGCAGTAAACTAAAACTAATCTAAGAACAGAAAAAAAGAAAATGGAGCAATGGTGAACCCCTCTGTACACAATAGGTTAGGGTTCCGCCTCCAATAACCTACAAAACAAATCCTAAGCTACAATAACCTACAAAACAATGTTAAGCAAAACCTGTAAATGAAATAGGGGTTAGAAATCAAAGCAAACTAAACAACTAAGAAATAAAACATGAAACATGGTTATACCTTCTCTAGTGGAAATGGGCCACCATGCCCTAGCTTGTGGAAGCTCTCCTCTCTCTTGGATGGGGAGCAATGGCTCAATGGGAATGGAGGAGAGGGAGTGTGGGTGGCTTGAGAGGCAAATGTGTCTCAAGGCATCCACTTGGGCAGCATAACAGTATGCAAGGGAGGAGTGTTTTGAGAGTGACCCCCCACCCTCCTTTTATAGCTTTTCCAAGGGGTTTTAGGGTTTTAAGCCCTTGGTCAGGGCTTTAGCCCCCTTTCTGGTCCCTTAGCCCCTTCTGCCCTAACTTTAGCTCCTCTTAGGGTTTTAGCCCCTTTTTTAGGGCTTTATCTCCTAGGAGGCTATTTTGGGCTCTTTTTTGGGGTTTTAGCCCCTTTTCTTTGTCCTTAGGCTATTTTGAGGGTGTGGGGGTTTAATGGAGGATCAAATGGAGTGATATGAGGGTCATGAGATGGTGTCCTTGGGGGTGTAGGCCATACAGAGTTATGTGGGGTATTTTTGTGTTAACAGATTGCCCCCTAATGTGTGAGGGAAGGAGCTCAACGTATGGTCGATGGACATCATAGGATTTTGTTGTGTAGAGGCGGTGCTTCCAAGGTTGGGGCATGGTGGCTTTTGGTTTTTGTATTAATATTGTTCCCATCAATGGGTGAGATACAATAAATGCATGACATGTATATGGACAAGGCAGGAATCCCCATGCTCGTGACAATGTCGAAAGAATAATTTGATCTATGCTCTAAAATATAAGAGCTGATCATATACAACTGATGTTACAATAATGGTTGCCTCCATGTGAGGCTAAATACAATATTGATGTGGTATATTGGACCCATGGCATTCTCATGGAATGCTATATCTTCATGACTGATGGTCTGCTAGATCTGGAACGGTACATAGATGTATGGACTTGTTGATTGAGAGTCAAAGTCTTTGTGGTACAAGTATGATTGCATCAATCATAAAGGTATATCGAAGCACTGCTGGGGCTTCTGAACACTGTCTCCAATGCAACCTGAAAATAATAAGGGACATAACCTGTTTAGGTCCCTCAATTAGACTCACCAATGTGCTAGAGTCAGGTGACATCCGAGATCTTCAACCAAATACTGTGTGGAATATCAATGGTGCGATGATGGAGTTGAAGTCAAGCACGTGAGAAACAACCATCCCGAGAGGCACTAAGGACTCCTCTCAAGTGGTCCAAGGAACTCATAAATGAGGTTAATGAAACCAAGGTATAGGGACCTCTAGGTCTATCCTTTGGAATATGTGTGTTGGCGTCGATAGAGGGAGACCTACCCCTAGTCAAGGAAATGATGTTTCCTTGACCAGGAGCGCGAGGGAGATAACCGAAAGATGTGAAGCAATCTGCGAACTGACTCACTAAATGGGGAGGGGAGGGGGAGGGAAAGAACTAAACAGGGGCAGGAGGAGTGCAGGAGACTCAAACTTCCTTTGTTTAGAATATGATGGCAGGGCGGACCAGGCAGCAAATGAAACTGACTCAAGAGAATGGGATCATAGCCGTAATACCGGGAATGTCGTTGTAGATGGGAAATACTTGGAGCAGGTGGACACTTTTGATACTGATGGGATCCAAGGAAGACACATTGCAGAGTACTCTGAACAAAGGTGACCCAATGTGGGAATGCTGCCAAACTTTTTACTATGGGGTGGTGTCTAGGGACACCGTTATGGTATGATCTCGTGGATTTTTGGCGAGCCCGAGAAAGTAAATGCTCGATGGTGCTTTCAATTTTAGAGAGCCTAAAAGCACGAAGAAGACTCCAGTGGGGGATCTTTTTCATTGGTAGTCTCCTATGCCCAAAAAAGGATAAAAGTATACATAGGAGAGCTCACCCATCCTGTAGGGGATGAGAGACTTCTTTACCGTTGGTAGTCTAATCGGGCCGGAAAAGGTTAAACCTATACTGACTGGACGGTCATTCAAATAATTTTATGAGCATGAATGAAACCAAGTTTTCTTGGAAATATTTTCTTGATGAGATGGCTGGAAAAGTGCTTAACGACAACCGGTGATGAGATTTTTCGTAAAGTGTGGCCCCTCTGCCCGATAAAGCATAAAAGTATGCAGAGGGGAACGGTCTTGGCTTGAGTGTGCTAAGGAGGTCCTTTTCAATTGATGGTCTACATGGTCCACAAAAGGAGGTAAACACGACGATGTAGATGCCCTTTCCTATACTTTAGCGAGCGAGAAAGGAAGCAGCTATGCTTGGCTATCTATTCATTGTTTTAAGGAGTCAGAAAAGAGCTTAAACGCAACTCTAGTGTGGTCAAATGATTGCGGTGGCACGAGCGGTGCCTCCTGTCGGGACGGTGGGAAAAGGTCCAAAGGTCATCCATGTAGTATGGATGGAGCAGAAGGATCTCAAACATACCAATACATGAGGGGGACAGATCACTGTAGAGGCTCGCTAGATGGTGCGACAGAGTCACGCAAACCGAGGTGGCTCTCGAATAGAGATTAGGAGAGCGTGTGTGTGTGTTGCGGTGGACGAACTTGACAACATACGATGTGAGTGCATGTCCGGGGGCACTTATATGCCAAATACATGCAAGAAAAGAAATAGTTTTGTGGACAGTGGTCCATAGGTCCGTGTAAGGTGCGGTAAAAAGAAAAGACAATCTATGTGTTAAAAATACAAAATAAAAGCTAAAATTACATTCCTTAATGGGAGATGGCCCGAAAAGGCGCGTGAGTTGCGGTTGGGAAGTGTGATGTAAGTACAGGTCTATGGACACTTGCATCGTCATGTCATGGCTCATAAATCAAGGTGACTTGTGGGAAATGGTCCCGAAATTGGTTTATTAAACATGAGACGATGGTCTCAAAAATGGAAATTTGAGCCCGGAGGTGTGAGAGGTGTCTCGAACCAGTTCTGGGTGACTTTGGATTAGCAGCTGAAGGTGCTGCCCCTGATTTGTGCTAAAAAATGTTGGAAAACAAGAAAATAAAATGAAGCAACTCATTGGTGATGTTAAGCATAAATTTTCTTGAGGTAGAGCCCATTGCGAGGGTTCTCCAAGAGTTGTCCACCAAAGTCAATGAGGGTGTATGCCCCTTTTCCGAGGCAATGGTGGATGACATATGGGCCATACCACATTGATTCAAACTTGCCTTTGCCCAATTTATCGTTGCGTTGGTCGTAGACTAGAACCATATCACCTTCACTGAAGGTGCGAGGGTGGACGTGGGAGTCATAGTGTATATTTGATCATGTTTTTGCTGCTTCGATGGCTTGGAGGGAAGCTCGACGGTCGTCTATGGTTTTCTAGAGTTGGAGGAGCCGTTCTTCTAAAGGTGAAGTATCTAGGAGGAGTTCTACCGCCAGGAGGAGGGATGAGATTTGGCACTCTATAGGGAGTACTTATTCAACGCCATGTTCTAGGGATCTTGTTTGGTCCCTAGTATGGTTGCCAGTTCTGTAGTAAGGATTTCTCCCTACTGCAGGGGCAGGAATGAATCCCTTCTGTCTATAGGACAGAAGGGTAGGTTCCTACTAGTGGGTAAATGTAGAAAATAAAACGTAATGTAAATGGCAGTAAACTAAAACTAATCTAGGAACATAAAGAAGAAAATGGAGCAATGGTGAACCCCTCTACACACAAGAGGTTAGGGTTCCACCTCCAATAACCTGCAAAACAAGTCCTAAGCTAAAATAACCTGCAAAACAATGTTAAGCAAAACTTGCAAATGAAATAGGGGTTAGAAATCAAAGCAAACTAAACAACTAAGAAATAAAACATGAAACATGGTTATACCTTCTCTAGTGGAAATGGGCCACCATGCCCTAGCTTGTGGAAGCACTCCTCTCTCATGGATGGGGAGCAATGGCTCAATGAGAATGGAGGAGAGGGAGTGTGGGTGGCTTGAGAGGCAAATGTGTCTCAAGGAATCCACTTGGGCAGCATAATAGTATGCAAGGGAGGAGTGTTTTGAGAGTGACTCCCCACCCTCCTTTTATAGCTTTTTTGGGGTTTTAGGGTTTTAAGCCCTTGGTCCAGGCTTTAGCCCCTTTTTTGGGATTTTAGCCCCTTTTTCCCTAAATTTAGCTCCTTTTAGGGTTTTAGCTCCTTTTGGGGGGCTTTAGGTCCTAGGAGAGTCTTTTGGGCTCCTTTTTGGGGTTTTTAAGCCCTTTTCTTCATCCTTAGGCTATTTTTAGGGTGTGGGGGTCTAATGGAGGGTCGTGAAGTGGTGTCCTTGGGTGGTGTAGGTAAAAGAAAGCTTAGTGAGGGATTTTTTGGGTTAACAGAGTTTCCCCCGATGTGTGAGGGCAGGAGCTCATCGTATGTCCGACGGACATCATAGGATTTGCTGCGATGAGGTGGTGCTTCCGGGGCTGGGGCATGGTGGCTTTTGTTTTTTTGTATTAATATGGTACCCATCAATGGGTGAGATACAAATAATGTGTGACATGTATATGGACAAGGCGGGCATCCCCATGCTCGTGATAATGTTAAAAGAATAATTTGATCTATGCTCTAAAATACAAGAGATGATCATATACAATTGATGTTACAATAATGGTTGCCTCCATGTGAGGCTGAATACAATGCTGATCTGGTACATTGGACCCATGGCATTCTCATGGAATGCTTTATCTTCATGACTGATGGTCTGCTAGATCTGGAACGGTACATATCTGTATGGACTCATTGATTGAGAACTAGAGTCTCCTTGGTACAAGTATGCTACATTAACCATAAAGGTATATCGAAGCACTGCTGGAGCTTCTAAATACTGTCTCCAACGCAACCCGAAAATCACAAGGGAAATAACTTGTTTAGGTCCCTCGAATGGACTCATCAATGTGCTAGAGTCAGGTGACATCTGGGGTCTTCGACCAAATACTGCATGGACCAAACCCTGTACGAATCTCAATGGTGCGATGACGTAGTTGAAGTCGAGCACGTGAGAAACAACCATCCCGAGAGGCACTAAGGGCTCCTATCAAGTGGTCCAAGGAACTCATCAATGATGTTAATGAAACCAAGATATAGGGACCTCTAGGTCTATCCTATGGAATATGTGTGTTGGTGTCGACAGAGGGAGACCTGCCTCTAGTCAAGGCAATGATGTTTCCTTGACCAGGAGCGCGAGGGAGATAACCGAAAGGTGTGAGACAATCTGCGGAGTGACCCACTGAATGGGGGGGGAGGGGGAGGGAAATAATTGAACAGGGGTAGGGGGAGTGTGGTGGACTCAAACTTTCTTTGTTCAAAGTATGATGGCAGGGCGGACCAGGCAACAAATGAAATTGACTCATAGGAATGGGATCATAGCTGTAATATCGGGAATGTCACTGCAGATGGGAAATGCTTGGAGGAGGTAGACACTTTTGAAATTGATGGGATCAAAGGAAGACATATTACAGAGTACTCTGAACAAAGGTGACCCAAAGGAGGAAAGCTGCCAAACTAGTTTCTGTGGGGTGGTGTCTAGGGACACCATTTTGGTATGATCTCGTGGATTTTTGGCGAGCCAGAGAAGGTAAATGCTTGATGGTGCTTTCAATTTTAGAGATTCTGAAAGCATGAAGAAGACTCCAATGGGGGCTCTTTTTTGTTGGTGTTCTCCTGTGCCTGAAAAAGGATAAAAGTATACATAGGAGAGCTCGCCCATCCTGTAGGGGATGAGAGACTTCTTTACCGTTGGTAGTCTAATCAGGCCGAAAAAGGTTAAACCTATACTGACTGGATGGTCATTCAGATACTTTTACGAGCATGAATGAAACCAAGTTTGCTTGGTAATATTTTCTTAATGAGAAGGCTAGAAAAGAGCTTAACGACAACCCATGGTGAGCTTTTTTGTAAAGTGCGGCCCCTCTGCCAGAGAAAGCATAAAAGTATGCAGAGGGAAATGGTCTTGGCTTGAGTGTGCCAAGGAGGTCCTTTTCAATTGATGGTCTACATGGTCTGCAAAAGGAGGTAAATGAGATGATGTAGACGCCCTTTCCTATACTTTAGCATGCAGAAAAGGAAGCAGCTACGCTCGACAATATTTTCATTGTTTTAAGGAGTCAGAAAAGAGCTTAAAAAAAACTCCAGTGTGGTCAACCGATTGCGGTGGCACAGGCGGTGCCCCGTGTCAAGATGGTGGAAAGAGGTCCAAAGGTCATCCACATAGTATGGACAGAGCAGAAGGCTCTCAAACATACCAATACATGCATGGGATAGATCACGGTAGAGGCTCGCGAGTCGATGTGACAGAGGCATGCAAACTGAGGTGGCTCTCAAACAGAGGTCAGGAGAGAGTGTGTGTGTGTTGTGGTGGACGGACTTGACTACATGCGATGTGAGTGAAAGTCTGGGGGCATTGATATGCCAAATACATGAAAGAAAAAGAAAGGGTTTTTTGGACGATGGTTTAGGTGTCCGCGTACAATGTGGTGGATAAAAGAGACAACTATGTGCTAAAATACAAAATAAAAGTAAAAATGGCATTCCTTAACGGGCGGTGGCCCGAAAACTCGCATGAGTTGCAATCGGGGATTGTGATACAAGTACAGGTCCATAGACACTTGGATCATTATGTCATGGCTCGTAAATCGAGGTGATTGGTGGGAAATGGTCCCAAAATTGATTTTTTAAACATGAGACGGTGGTCTCATTTGGGCTTGGAGGTGTGAGAGGTGTCTCAAACTAATTCCGAGGGACTTTGGACTAGCAGCTAATGGTGCTGCCTCTGATTTTTGCTGAAAAATGTTGAAAAACAAGAAAAAGAAAAAGAAGCGACTCATTGGTGATGTTAAGCATAAAATTTCTTGAGGTAGAGCCCATTGCGGGGGTTCTCCAAGAGTTGTCCATCAGAGTCAACAAGGGTGTATGCCCATTTTTCGAGGCAACGGTGGATGACATATGGGCCATACCACTTTCATTCGAACTTACCTTTGCCCAATTAATCGTTGGGTTGGTCGTAGACTAGAACCATATCACCTTCGCTGAAGGTGCGAGGGTGGACATGGGAGTCATAGTGGATCTTTGATCATGCTTTCGCTGCTTTGATGGCTTGGAGGGCAGCTCGACAGTATTCTATTGTTTGTTCAAGTTGGAGGAGCCATTCTTCTAAAGGTGAAGCATCAGGGAGGAGTTCCACCACGAGGTAGAGAGATGGGATTTGGCACTCTATAGGGAGCACTGATTTAACGCCATGTACTAAGCGGAAAGGGGTAAAACTGGTTGCGGTTTTTGTGGATGTGCGATAAGACCATAGGGCAGAGAATAGCATGTGATGCCAATTGGTTTCCCACCATCCTTTGGAGGATTGTTTTGATGATTTTGTTGACTGCTTCCACTTGGCCATTGCCTTGGGGGTAGTAGGAAGATGATTACTGGTGTTCGAACTTCAACATGGTTGACAGTTCAGCCCATACGGCGTCTTGAAAGTGTGCTCCATGGTCTGAGACTAATTGTTTAGGAACACCAAATCATGAAATAACGTGATTAAAGAAGAAGCGTGCTATGGTTTCGGCTCTGAAATCAAATGTGGGCATGGCCTCAGCCCACTTGGTAAAGTAATCAACTGCTATAATGATGTATTTATGACCATTAGCCAAAATGGGGGTGATTGTCATGAAGTCGATTGCCCATTTGCAGAAGGGACCGACTGTGACTATGGGGTGTAACGGTGGAGGGGGGGTTTTTGCCTTCGAGGCAAAGAGCTAACAGCTAGGGCAATGCTTGACTACCTCTATACAATCAGTGAAGATGGAGAGCCAAAAATAGACGGCACCTAGAATCTTCTGGGCGGTTGCCAGGCCTGAGAGGTGGCCACCACAGGCTCCACTATGGCAATCGTTGAGGATGGTTTCGGCCTCGTCACGGGTGAGGCAATGACGTAGGATGGTGTCAATGCCTCGACGATATAGAACATCTCCAATCAGCAAGTGGCGAATGGCTTGATGTCGTATGCATCACCTATCCTCACGGTTGAAGTGCGTTGCGAACTTTTGTGTTCATAAAAAGAGAAGGATGTCTCCATACCATGGGTCATCTGTGGATATGACGAATAGGAAATCATCAGGGAGATCATCCTTGGGGGGTGATGATGTAGTTGATCGGGGCAGATCTTTCATGAATGTGGCCAGTGTGAGTGCCTTTGTGCTTTTTGGAGACACAAACTCTAGGTCGAACTCTTGGAGGATGACTACCCACTTAGCTGCTCGACCTTGTAGAAGGCGATGGCTTAAGAGGTACCGCATTGGGTTTGAATATGCCACTACACATGTATGGTTTGCGATGATCTAGTGGCGCAACTTCTGGGTCGAGAAGACGATGGCGAGGACCAATTTCTCCTCGGGCGAATATTGTAGTGGAGGTCCTGTTAGCTTCTTACTGATGTAGTAAATCACGTGCTCATGTCGAGCATCGTCTTTTTGGACCAAGACTCTAGCAATGGAATTTTCTGAAGCTGACACATAGAGGATGAAGTCTCAAGTAAAGTTTGCTGCTGAGAGTAATGGTGCAGAAGCCAAGGCTTGTTTGAGTGCATCAAATGATTCTTGTGCTTGTTGATCCCAAACAAAGGGGATTTTTTTGCAGAGCAGGCGAATGAATCCATAAGCTTTTGTTGCATACTCTAGCACAAAGCGACAAAGGAAGTTGGCCTTGCCTTGGAGGCTCTATATTTGGTGCCGAATTTTTGGGGAAAGAAGATCAAGGATAGCCTGAACTTTGAGGGGATCTACCGTTATCCCTTTGTGAGATATGATGAATCTGAGTAGACAGCCTGCTGGGACACAAAAAATGCACTTGAGGGGATTGAGGTGAATTTTTTACTTTTGGCAACGTAAAAATACTTGCCGCAAGTCATCTATATGTTGTGCTTGTTTCGGTGATCGAGCGGTAAGGTCGTCCAGGTAGACCAATATGGTTGGATGGATGGGCCGTTGCTTTTGGCATACGGGAGCCACATCAGGCCATGTGTCGATGTGGTGTTCCACGATGGATGGATCTAAGCCAGGCATCTCAGTGTAAGACCAGGTGAAGATGTCACATAATTCTTAGAAGAGAGCTATGTAGGCATCGACTTCTTTCAGGGAGCAAGATTCCCCCAACATGAATTATTCAATGATCTCAGAATTGGTTGAGATGTCGATTTTAATGGTTGGTGAAATGTTCACCATGTTCCCTTCTTCGAAGGCATAAAGTACTGGGATTGGGTTCTTGAACCAGTTGACCTTCCCATGGATGAAATCTCTGGTCTCCACAGAAAACTGGTCAGACTGTGACACAAGTTCTTCAGGGAGGAAGAACGAGTGATGGTGCATGTTGTCCCATGGGTATTCTAGGGCACTCAGAGCTTCAAGTATCTCCTCATCGTTGCTAAAGCAACGAAGAGATAGGTCTGATGGATAGTCGGTTGAGGAGGAGATGAGTGGGTCGGTGGAACTGGACATCATGTAAATGGACATGGTGTCTGATGAAGGAGGTGGTGGGTGAACTTCTTTGATCTAGGTGATCTCAGACTCAAGGGAATGTTGACAGAGGTCAGCAAGAGCCATTCAAAATTTAGGTAAGTCTTGGCAATGGTGAGATTAATGTCCATACAAGACACAAAGGGTGCAAGCATGGTTTGTTCTCAATGCCTTGATTATTAACGCAGTTGGGAGTTCAACCACATGGATGTTTTCATTTGTATCCATGGCATCTAGATGTGCATGGATCATTGGGATTTTAGGGCATTTCTGAGTTGAATGGCCCGATCGCTCGCAGATGGCGCAAGGTGGGACTTGTCGTGGCTCTATGGTGGTTTTGGTATTCTTTCCCCTAGCTCTTTTGGGTTGGGGCTGTGCTGGTGCAGATGCAGCGGTTAGCTTGTGTGGACCAGGCGGAGGGTGAGACTCAATCGTAATTGGTTGTACTGGGGTTAAGACAACCTAGGGCATTGCTGGTTGAGCTGGTGGATCAAGATACCACACTGGAATTCCCAATGTTAATTTGGGCAGGCTTAAGGTGGCCATGAATGGATTGCTCATGACACCGGGTGGGGGAAAGAGGAAGGGAATCGTATGGACTGGGGATGAGCCCACATAACTCCCGGCTAGTTACATGTGGGGATGCGGTTGTGATTGCGGCTGCACGTAATGCTATTGTTGTAGGTGGTGTTGTGGCTATGGACAATGTTGTGGTTGTGGTTGGGGCTGCAGCTACAGTTGCTCTTTGGGTGTAGCGGTGCTGGAGTCTTGGTCCAAGAAGACGATGCTCGCCATGAGCACGTAATTTACTACATTAGTTAGAAGCTAACAGGACCCCCACTATGATATTCACCCGAGGAAAAATTGGCACTCGTCGTCATCTTCTCGGCTCAGAAATTGCACCAATACATCATTGCAAACCATACCCGTGTAGTGGCTGATTCAAACCCAATGCGGTACCTCTTAAGCCGTCGCCTTCTACAAGGTCGAGCAGCTAAGTGGGTAGTCATCCTCCAAGAGTTCGACCAAGAGTTTGTGTCTCCAAAAATCACAAAGGCACTCACACTGGCCATGCTCATGACCGACCTGCCCCCATTAACCATGTCATCACCCACCGAAGATGATCTCCTTGATGATTTCCTATTAGTCATATCCACAGATGACCCATGGTATGGGGAAATCCTTCTCTATTTACGAACATAGAAGTTCGCAGTGCACTTCAACCATGAGGATAGGCGACGCATTCGACATCAAGCCATTCACCACTTGCTGATTGGAGATGTTATGTATCATCGAGGCATTGACACCATCCTACATCGTTTCCTAACCCATGACGAGGCTGAGACCATCCTCAACGATAGTCATAGTGGAGCCTGTGGTGGTCACCTTTCAGGCCTAGCAACCACCCAAAAGATTCTACGCGGTGGCTATTTCTGGCCCTCCATCTTTGCTGATTGCATAGAGGCAGTCAAACATTTCCGCAGTTGTCATCTTTTTTCCCCAAAGGAAAGAATCGCCCCTGCACCATTACACCCTGTAGTCACATATGGGCCCTTCTGCAAATGGGCAATCGACTTCATGACCATCAACCCCGTTTCAGCTAATGGCCACAAATACATCATCATGGCAGTCGATTACTTCACCAAGTGGACCGAGGCCATGCCCACATTTGATTGCAAAGCAAAAACTGCAGTGTGTTTCTTCTTCAACCATGTTATTACACGATTTGGTGTCCCTAAACAACTAGTTTCAGACCATGGGGCACACTTCCAAGATGTTGTATGGGCTGAATTATCAACCATGTTGAGATTCGAACACCAGTACTCATCATCCTACTACCCCCAAGTCAATGGCCAAGTGGAAGCAGTCAACAAGATCATCAAAACAATGCTCCAAAGGATGGTAGGAAATCATAAAACCAACTGGAATCACATGCTATTCTCCTCCCTATGGGCTTATCGCACATCCACAAAAACCGCAACCAGTTTTACTCCTTGCCACCTAGTACATGGCGTTGAATCAGTACTCCCTATAGAGTGCCAAATCCCATCCCTTCGCCTGGCGATAGAACTCCTCCCAGATACTTAACCTTTAGAATAATGGCTCCTCCAACTCGAGCAAACCCTAGAAGACCGTCGAGCTACCCTCAAATCCATCAAAGCAGCAAAAACACGATCAAAGATCCACTATGACTCCCACGTCCACCCTCGCACCTTCAGTGAAGGCGATATGGTTCTATACTACGACCAACCCAACGATAAATTGTACAAAGGCAAGTTTGAATCAATGTGGTATAGCCCATACGTCATCCACCGTTGCCTCGGAAAAGTGGCATACACCCTCATTGACTCTGATGGACAACTCTTGGAGAACCCCCCCAATGGGATCTAAATCAAGAAATTTTATGCTTAACATCACCGATGAGTTGCTTCATTTTATTTTCTTGTTTTCCAATGTTTTTCAGCACAAATTAGGGGCAGTACCATTAGCTGCTAATCCAAAGTCACCCGGAAACGGTTCGAGACACCTCTCACACCTCCAGGCTCAAATTTCCATTTCTGAGACCATCATCTCATGTTTAATAAACCAATTTCAGGACCATTTCCCACAAGTCACCTCAATTTATGAGCCATGACAAGACGATGCAAGTGTCCACGGACCTGTACTTGCATCACACTTCCTGACCGCAACTCACGCAAGTTTTCGGGCCACCGCCCGTTAAGGAATGTAATTTTAGATTTTATTTTGTATTTTTAACACATAGATTGTATTTTCTTTTTACCGCACCTTACGCCGACCTCTGGACCACTATCCACAAAATGATTTATTTTCTTGCACGTATTTGCGATATAAGTGCCCCTAGACTTGCACTCACATCGCATGTAGTCAAGTTCGTCCACCGCAACACACACACATGCTCTCTTGACCTCTGTTCGAGAGCCACCTCAATTTGTGTGCCTCTTCCACACCGACTTGCGAGCCTCTACAGCAATCTATCCCATGCATGTATTGATATGTTTGAGAGCCTTTTGCTCCGTCCATACTGCGCGGATGACCTTTGGACCTTTGTCCACCGTCCCGACATGAGGCACTGCTCGTGCCACCGCAATCAGTTGACCACACTGGAGTTGCGTTTAAGCTTTTTTCTGACACTTAAAACAATGAAAAGATAGCCAAGCACAGCTGCTTCCTTTCCCACTCGCTAAAGTATAGGAAAGGGCGTCTACATCGTCGCATTTACCTCCTTTTGTGGACCATGTAGACCATTAATTGAAAAGGACCTCCTTGGCACACTCAAGCCAAGACCGTTCCCCTTTGCATACTTTTATGCTTTCTTGGGTAGAGGGGCCACACTTTACGAAAAATCTCACCATCGGTGGTCGTTAAGCACTTTTCCAGCCGTCTCATCAAGAAAAGATTACCGAGCAAACTTGGTTTCATTCATGCTCGTAAAAGTATTTGAATGACTGTCTAGTCAGTATAGGTTTAACCTTTTCCAGCCCAATTGGACTACCAACGGTAAAGAAGTCTCTCATCCCCTATAGGATGGGCGAGCTCTCCTATGTAATCCTTTTTCGGGCACAGGAGACTACCAAAGAAAAAGAGCCCCCACTGGAGTCTTCTTCATGCTTTCAGACTCTCTAAAATTGAAAGCACCATCAAGCATTTACTTTCTCGGGCTCGCCAAAAGTCCATGATATCGTACCATAATGGTGTCCCTAGACACCACCCCACAGTAAACAGTTTGGCAGCATTCCCACATTGGGTCACCTTTGTTCAAAGTACTCTACAATGTGTCTTCCTTGGATCCCATCAGTATCAAAAGTGTCCACCTCCTCCAAGTATTTCCCATCTGCAACAACATTCCCGATATTACAGCCATGATCCCATTCCCTTGAGTCAGTTTCATTTGTTGCCTGGTCCACCCTACCGTAATGCTCTAAAAAAAGGAAGTTTGAGTCTCCCACACTCCCCCTTCCCTTGTTTAGTTATTTCCCTCCCCCTCCCCTCCCCATTCAGTGAGTCAGTCTGCAGATTTCTTCACATCTTTCGGTTATCTCCCTTGTGCTCCTGGTCAAGGAAACATCATTGCCTTGACTAGGGGTAGGTCTCCCTCTGTCGATGCCAACACACATATTCCAGAGGATAGACCCAGAGGTCCCTGTACCTTTGTTTCATTAACCTCATTGATGAGTTCCTTGGACCACTTGAGAGGAGTCCTTAGTGCCTCTCGGGATGGTTGTTTCTCACATTCTCGACTTCAACTCCATAATCGCACCATTGAGATTCGTACAGGGTTTGTTCCGCACAGTATTTGGTTGAAGACCCCGGATGTCAGCTGACTCTAGCACATTGGTGAGTCTACTCAAGGGACCTAAATAGGTTATGTCCCTCATGATTTTTGGGTTGCATTGGAGACAGTGTTCAGAAGCCCCAACAGTGCTTCGATATACCTTTATGATTGATGCAAGCATACTTGTACCACAGAGACTCTGATTCTCAATCAGCAAGTCCATACAGCTATGTACCATTCCAAATCTAGCAGACCGTCAGTTATGAATATATAGCATTCCATGAGAATGCCATGGGTCCAATATACCATATCAGTATCGTATTCAGCCTCACATGGAGGCAACCATTATTGTAACATTAGTTGTATATGATCATCTCTCGTATTTTAGAGCATAGATCAAATTATTCTTTCGATATTATCATGAGCATGGGGATGCCTACCTTTTCCATATACATGTCACATATTTATTGTATCTCACCCATTGATGGGAACCATATTAATACAAAAGCCAAAAGCCACCATGCCCCAGCCCCGGAAGCACCACCTCTAGACAGCAAAATCCTATGATGTCCATCGGCCATACGTTGAGCTCCTGCCCTCACACATCAAGGGGCAATCTGTTAACCCAAAAATCCCCCACATAACTCTCTATGTCCTACACCACCCAAGGACACCATCTCATGACCCTCATATCACTCCATTTGACCCTCCATTAAACCCCCACACCCCCAAAATAGCCTAAGGATGAAGAAAAGGGGCTAAAACCCCAAAAAAGAGCCCAAAATAGCCTCCTAGGAGCTAAATCCCTAAAAAAGGGAATAAAACCCTAAAAGGAGCTAAAGTTAGGACGGAAGGGGCTAAAGGCCCATAAAAGGGGCTAAAGCCCTGACCAAGGGCTTAAAACCCTAAAACCTTTTTGGAAAATCTATAAAAGGAGGGTGGGGGGTCACTCTCAAAACACTCCTCCATTGCATACTGTTATGCTGCCCAAGTGGATGCCTTGAGACACATTTGCCTCTCAAGCCACTCATGCTCCCTCTCCTCCATTCCCATTGAGCCATTTCTCCCCATCCAAGAGAGAGGAGTGCTTCCACAAGATAGGGCATGGTGGCCCATTTCCACTAGAGAAGGTATAACCATGTTTCATGTTTTATTTCTTAGTTGTTTAGTTTGGTTTGATTTCTCACCCCTATTTCATTTGCAGGTTTTGCTTAACATTGTTTTGCAAGTTATTGTAGCTTAGGATTTGTTTTGCAGGTTATTGGAGGCAGAACCCTAACCTCTTGTGTGCAGAGGGGTTCACCATTGCTCCATTTTCTTCTTTCTGTTCTTAGATTAGTTTTAGTTTGCTACGATTTACATTATGTTTTATTTTCTACATCTACCCACTAGTAGGAACCTACCCTTCTGTCCTATAGACAGAAGGGATTCATTCCTGCCCCTGTAGTAGGGATTTCTCATGAATCTATATAGAAGCACTGCTAGGGCTTCTGAACACTGTCTCCAACACAACCTAGAAATCACAAGGGACATAACCTGTTTAGGTCCCTCGAGTAGACTCACCAATGTGATAGAGTCGGGTGACATCCGGGGTCTTCAACCAAATACTGTGCGGAACAAACCCTGTGCGAATCTTAATGGTGCGATGATGGAGTTGAAGTCGAGCATGTGAGAAACAAGCATCCCGAGAGGCACTAATGACTCCTCTCAAGTGGTCCAAGGAACCCATCAATGAGGTTACTGAAACCAAGGTAACGAGACCTCTGGGCCTATCCTTTGGAATATGTGTGTTGGCGTCAATAGAGGGAGACCTGCCCCTAGTTAAGGAAATGATGTTTCCTTGACCAGGAGCGTGAAGGAGATAACCGAAAGGTGTGAAGCAATCTGCGGACTAACTCACTAAATGGGGGGGGTGGGGAGGGAAAGAACTAAACAGGGACAGGGGGAGTGTGGGAGACTAAAAATTCCTTTCTTCAGAGTATGATGGCAAGGAGGATCAGGCAGCAAATGAAACTTAACTCAAGGGAATGGGATCATAGCTGTAATACCAGGGTTGTTACTGCAAATGGAAAATACTTGGAGGCGGTGGACATTTTTGATACTGATGGGATCCAAGGAATACACATTGCAGAGTACTCTGAACAAAGGTGACCCAATGTGGGGATGCTGCCAAACTGTTTACTGTGGGGTGGTGTATAGGGACACCATTTTGGTACGATCTCGTGGATTTTTGGGGTGCCCGAGAAGGTAAATACTCAATGGTGCTTTCAATTTTAGAGAGTCTGAAAGCAGGAAGAAGACTCCAGTGGGGGATCTTTTTCATTGGTAGTCTCCTGTGCCCGAAAAGGGATAAAAGTATACATAGGAGAGCTCGCCCATCCTACAGGGGATGAGAGACTTCTTTACCGTTGGTAGTCCAATAAGGCTGGAAAAGGTTAAACCTATATTGAATGGACTGTCATTCAAATACTTTTACGAGCATGAATGAAACCAAGTTTGCTCGGTAATCTTTTCTTGATGAAACGGCTGGAAAAGAGCTTAACGACAACCGATAGTTAGCTTTTTTGTAAGGTGCGGCCCCTCTGCTTGAGAAAGTATAAAAGTATGCAGAGGGGAACGGTCTTGGATTGAGTCTGCCAAGGAGGTCCTTTTCAATTTGTGGTCTACATGATCCACAAAAGGAGGTAAATGAGACGATGTAGACACCCTTTCCTATACTTTAGGGAGTGGGAGAGGAAGCAGCTACGTTCGGCGATATTTTAATTGTTTTAAGGAGTCAAAAAAGAGCTTAAACGAAACTCCAATGTGGCCAATCGACTGCGATGGCACGAGTGGTGCCCCATGTCGAGACGATGGACAGAGGTCCAAAGTTCATCCGCACAGTATGGACAGAGCAAAAGGCTCTCAAACATACCAATACATGCGTGGGATAGATCGTGGCAGAGGCTTGCAAGTCGGTGCAGCAGAGGCATGAAAACCGAGGTGGCTCTCGGACAGAGGTCAGGAGAGTGTGTGTGTGTGTTGCAGTGGACGAACTTGAATACATGTGATGTGAGTGCAAGTCCATGGAAACTTATATGCCAAATACATGGAAGAAAAATAAAGGGTTTTGTGGACGATGGTCCATATGTCTGCATAAGGTGCAGTGAAAAAAGACAATTATAAATACAAAAAATAAAAGTAAAATTACAGTCCTTAATGGGCGGTGGCCTGAAAACTCGCATGAGTTGCGGTCGGGAAGTGTGATACAAGTACAGGTCTGTAGACACTTGCATTGCCACGTCATGGCTTGTAAATTGAGGTGACTGGTGGGAAATGGTCCCAAAATTGATTATTAAACATGAGACAATGGTATCATCAGGAAATGAAAATTTGAGCCCAGAGGTGTGAGAGGTGTCTCGAACCGGTTCCAGGTGACTTTGGATTAGCAGTTGATGGTGTTGCCCCTGATTTGTACTGAAAAACATTGAAAAACAAGAAAAATAAAATAAAGCGACTCATTGGTGATGTTTAAGTATACAATTTCTTGAAGTAGAGCCCATTGCGGGGGTTCTCCAAGAGTTGTCGATCAAAGTCAACGAAGAGGTATGCCCCCTTTCCAAGACGAAGGTCATTGGCAAGGCGGGTGATGGAATCTGGTCTTTTATGGGAAGAACTGATTCCATACTATGGTTTAAAGGGAATGGGGTAAAACCTAACGTAGTTTTACATATATCTCCATCATCGCGTAAGTGTTGCTGGGATAGATCAGGTGGATCTTCCACAACCGACGAGGTGAAATGGAAACTGGTGCTAGATATCATGAAAGTGGTATTGGTTATGGATTTTTTAGCCTTGCCCCAAGTCTCTGTTGGAGGAAGAAGGGCAGGCTTGGAGATGGGAGGAATCTTTAATGGACCTGGAGGGAGGTGCCACATCATCTCAATTGGATGGACATGAGTCAACACATCCTGGGGCCTTAGAGGTAGGGTAGGTGGTTCAAGGTACCACACAGGATCTCCCGGTGTGAAATCTTGTAGATTGATGGTTTCCAAGGAAAAATTACTCATGATACCGAATGGTAGGAAAAGGAAAAGGAAAAGAAAAAGGAAAAGGATCATGTTGAGTGGGAATGAAACCCATTGTTTCCCTAGTAACTGAGGTTGAGGTTGCGACTGAGGTTGCGGCTGTGGCTGGGGAAACAACATAAGAGACAGGTCTGATGGACCATTGGTGATGGTGGAGACAAGAGGGTCTACAAAAATGGACATCATGTAGATGGAAACAGTGTCTGATGAAGGAGGTGGTGGGTGAAATTCTTCGATCAAGGTGATCTCAGACTCAAGGGAATGTTGACGGAGGACAGTGAGAGCCATTCAAAATTCAGGTAGGTCTTGGCAATGGTGGGAGTAATGTCCATACAAGTCACAAAGGGTGCAAGCATGGTTTGTCCTCAATGCCTTGTTCCTATCTATCGGTGCAGTTGGGAGTTCAACCATGAGGATGTTTTCGTTTGTATCCATGGCATCTAGATGCACATGGATCACTGGGATTTTAGGGAAATTCTGAGTTGGATGGCCCTATTGTTCATAGATGGCACAAGGTGGGACTTGTCATGGTTCTGCGGTGGCTTTGGCATTCTTGTCCCTGGCCCTTTTGGGTTTGGACGGTGTAGATGCAGGTGCAGCGGTTGGCTTGTGCGGACCGTGTGGAGGGTGAGACTTGACCACAATGGATTGCACCAGGGTTAAAACAAGCTGGGGCATTGCTGGTTGACCTGGTGGATCAAGATACCACATCAAGATTCCCAACGTAAAGTTGGGTAGGCTTAAGGTGGCCATGACTAGCTTGCTCATGACACCAGGTGGGGGAAAGAGGAAGGGAATTGTATGGACTGGGGATGAGCCCAGATAACTCCTTGCTGGTTGGATGTGGGAATGTGGTTGTGATTGCAGCTGTGCGTAATGCTGCTACTGTGGGTGGTGTTGCAGCTGTTGTTGGTGGTGTGACTACGGACGATGTTGTGGTTGTGGTTGGGGTTGCGGCTACGGTTGCTATTTGGGTGCAGCAGTGCTAGATGAGACCATGCACAAGTCCACATTTTTATTTTGTGTCGGTAGTGGTGACACTAACAGGAAATGAGCCATCATGGTGGTATCGAAAAACAACCCAGGGCCCACATTCAATAATGGAGAGGCTAGTGTGTTGTCAACCATAGTGTTGGTTGCAGGGACGACATTTGCATGTATGGTCATTCCTTGCGGCTCAATGGTGGTGATAGTAGGGATAACGTTGGAAGGTGTTGTTAACCCTTGCGGATTATGATAAGTGAGCTAGTCAACTGTCACAATCTTCTCTTCATGGAGAAAGATCATGAGATGAAAGACAGTTGATGCGATAGCTCGCATGGCATACATGTAACTCCTTCCGAGGAGGAGGTTGTAGTCCAGTTGAGCGTTGACGACTTCTATGTCAATCAGCAGTGTCTTCTCGGCTAACGTGATGGGGACATGGGGGAGGATTCCTTGGGCTTTAGTGGGATGTCCATCATAATCCCGTAGAGTTGTGGAGGACGGTTGCAGAATTGGTGATCCAAGTTTCTGCCAAACCAAGGTAGACATGACACATGTGGATGCCCCCTCATCCACTATGCACCGATGCACAACCAAATTCTGGATGGACATAAGAATTTGGAAGGCGATGGTCGATGGCATGCGTAGTTCTCCATTCTCCATGTCGAATGTGATCAACTTGGAGTCGTAGGGGTCTACTGCCTTAAGGGAGGCTAGCAAGGCTTTCCGCTACATTGGGCACATTTTAAGCACCTCAAGAGCGGACATGGCGGTTGGCATTTGGGCCAAATCATCCACAATGCTATAGCTAACTGCAGCTCTAGCTGTGGCATTATTGGCAATTCTATGTATGGGGGGGTGCGGGAATGGGGGTAACTGGAGAGGTAGGTTGGTTGTCTTAGACGTGGATGCTGCTGATGAGTCAACAGGTTTGGTGGTGGTACCGTACTAATTTCATCTAGTCTGTAAGTTGACCTCTTCAGTGGTCATGGCTAGTAGGTGGTGAACACCTGGTTTGGTCATGGGTGGTGCCCTTGGAGTGTTGGGATTGGCCTGGGGAGGGGGAGCGGTTGCCACCAATCCTTGGACTGGTAGTGGGTTTTGAAGCACCATGGGAGGAGGTCCTTGTGGTGCCAGGTTGGCTTGGGCTTGATTGGTAGCATTGGCGGCCTATTGGGCTTCATTTTGAATGGCTTGCTTAGTGCAAGCCATGAGGGGACACTCAAATGTGTAGTGCTCATAAACATCACAGAGTGTGCACGGCTGGTTTGTGCGCAATGGGGCATTGCACCTTGGTGCATTTTGTCGTGGGGGGTTTTGGGCAGGTCAGTTTGCTGCGGCATTGTTGGGAGGGTTTGGTTGTTGACCGCCTCCTTGTAGTTGGTTATTGGCTTGGTTTTGGGGCCGATTATTCCTAGCTTTCCCTTGTTCGTTGTTGGGGGTAGGCTGGTTGGGACAGTTTTGTTGTGCGAACACTTGTCCCAATGGAGTGGGTGGAGCGGGGGCGAGGGCTTGAACTGTTTGCACTGGTGGTGCATAGTAGATTTGTGGGGGTGGCGGTGCCACAAATGTGGGAATTTTCCCCGCATACTACTGTGTTGGACAAGCCATGACCTGAGCCTATTGTGGTGGCATAGACTATGAATAGGAAGTTCTTGCTCCAAACTAGGACATCATTCTGGCATAGTCTGGAGTTTGGTTTTGTTAAGCAACACTAGCAGTGTTGCTTGGTTGTGGTGTAATGGTAGGTGGTATCGGACGGTATTGCGGCTATTGGGAGACCGAGCCTATGATGTTGTCCACCGCATGTGATGCCCCTGATGTGTCGCGGTAGGAAGTGCCTACGCGACGAGCGTCTAGGATGACGGTGTACAGGTATCCAAACTAAGCATAAATAAGGTCAAACTGTTGAGCTTTCAGTATGGCCCCTTCTTTGGATTAGGGACATTCAGATGCAACGTCCTTT
Organism: Pseudotsuga menziesii; assembly: GCA_001517045.1. Lineage (NCBI taxonomy): Eukaryota > Viridiplantae > Streptophyta > Pinopsida > Pinales > Pinaceae > Pseudotsuga > Pseudotsuga menziesii. Next base: position 199,980 of record LPNX011155306.1, read on the forward strand.
GCTATGGGTGGGAGCAAGGTCTTAAGGAACCAATCCAAGAAGATCCTATCATCAAGTTGTATTTTACATAGGCTATGGCATCACCACCACTCATGGATATGGTCAGTTATATGAGTGGCAGTGTTCTGACGGCAGGATAGCAAGATCTCTAGTACCCCCTCGTCATATCTGACAGGGAGTTGAAAATACTGTAGGAACATGAAAGCTAGGGAGTTGAAGTCTGAGTAGTTGGCCTGTGGTAGCTTAATGTACCATTTGGTCATGGCACCTGTAACGGTGCGTTGGAATAGCCTCAGCCTGATGGAATATTCTACGATGCTATTGGATGAGCACCATAGATGGAATGTCATAATGTGGTTTTGGGGACATTCCTCTGCCTTGCCTTCAAACTTGGGGTTGTCTGATGGCAGCTTAGTTGGTATTGGAGGCCAAAAATCTTGATGGCGAATGGGGTCATTTGTTAATCGAGCCAAATCATGCAAGTTAAGACGAGCCATGAAAGGCAGATTTGACCCCAGGTTGATATGAGATGGGGCAGCGATGGTGGTGGGGTTTGCAGGTGCGTAATGCATCTGCACAGCTGGGGGTAATTATGGTGGCACTATTGTGGATGGGACAATGCCCCCAAGTGTGGTGGGAGGGACCGTGTGGGTGGAAGGGACATTGCCCCCATGTATGACAGTAGGGGTAATGTAAGTGGACGGTCCATTGCCCCCCTGTGTGGCAGGAGGGGAAGTGTGTGTGGAGGGGCCACTACCCCCATGTGTTGCAAGTGGGCCAGCTTGGATGGTCACTATAGGTGGTGGCAACTGAATAATGACAGTCTGCATGACTGTGCTTGGGCCACTTGCCAGGTTGTGGGTGACAGGTTGTGATGTGGACATGGGTCCACTTGCTATGGGTATGCTAAAAAATGGATCTGGATTTGCACTAGCCATGGGGCTTGATGGTGCAGTATGGGGGTCAAGTTTAGACTGATATGGATCTGAATTAGAATTAGAGGCTGTGTGGCCCTCTGATGGTGTGGGAGATCGCTAAGAACGGCTTCGATGGTGTCGACTAAGTGTTTCAAATGGTGGTGGTTCGTCTCTTAGGCGTGAGGAAGAACATGGAGGATCAATTGTGTTAGATTTTATGTCTGAAACCTGGTGGGAATGATATTTGGACCCCAGTTTCAGTGGCTTCCCATTGGCTACAGGTGGTCACTCAGCCACCAAGACTGCCAAAAGATAGCGCTTGGCTTATTCCTCATAGGTGTTTCTACTCAATTGGAAGGGGTCATTGCCCGTTTTACTTGGAAATTCCTCTCAGCGGTCAGCTACTTTGGGGTTCCTGTTGTACTCCTCACAATGAGTTTCTGGGCAGAGCCAAAGTACTTCCCATAGTTGAAGCAGTCAAGGACTTATGTCCTCAAAGACTACAGAGTTGTTTAAACTTAATGTAAATTAGTAAATTTTAAGGCTCACTCAGCGTCATGAATCAAGTTGGGTTAATTAGTTGGTATGGTGTATTTGTGTGTTTGTTTTTCTAGTATTTGATTGCTGCAAATGGTTTATGAATTCATCATGGTAGAGTTCATGTCATTGTAGTTGTGTATGCAAGCATAAATAATCAGAAATTGTTAACAAATACAGTGATTAAGCCTAAATGTTTGCTGGCCTAACTAGATGTCTACCTCACATTGATATTCCTCTTCAACCAAGAGAAGGTGCTGGGCTCTCAACATAATGGGACTAAGCCCATTCGTAGATCCTCAGGTCACCTCCCGGATGCTAGGTTGGTCAACAGGGAGGACGCTTAGCATCATGAGAATCCCTCCTTCTCTACCCCCTATACCTTACAAATCACCCGATTTTAATGGTTTGGAACAATATAGTGGAGTGCCTAGATCTATACAAGCTTTCCCTTCGTCGTATCCCAGAAAACCCCGGAGGGTGATGACTAGGTAGAGGAGGAAGGGGAAGCAAGACAGTATGTTTTTAAGTTGATTTTAGTTAGACTAGGTTCATTTTATTAAGCCATAATCACTTACTTGACATTTACACATTGTTCATGAAATAAATTGCTGAGAACAGAAACAGAAACTGAAATTGAAATGGTGTGCTGGACAGAGGTGGCTGAGCCGCACTGACAGTCCCTATGAAAGCAAACAGTGAAGCCCAAAAATGGGTCGCGCACCTGTAAAATTCTTGTTTTTGTGAAGTGGATTATGATGAAACAGTGAGGAATTAAATTAAACGGTTGAAAACCCACTTCGAAAACAAGCCCTTTTACCCCTAATGGTGGGCAGATTCAAAAATGGCTCAACTGTTTGGGTAGAAAACGAGCCCGAACACAGGTGAATTTTCAGAAATTTGGTTTAGTGGTTTTTGCATAGTTGAGTGATTTGTAAACCACAGAATGGCCAACAGTAACTGGTACTGTGGCCAAATGGGCTTGGATTGGCCTTGAGGAGGCTCAGCAATAACTAGAAATGTAGATAAACAAGAATCTAAGCTAGATTTAACGAAAAACTGAACTAGGGTAAAAAACAGAACTAAAAACTAAAACTTTGAAAAATAAACCCAGGGATCCTGTGGGATCAACCTAGTATGGTCGTCAGTTCTGTAGTAAGGATTTCTCCCTACCACAAGGGAAGGAATGAATCCCTTCTGTCTATAGGACAAAAGGGTAGGTTCCTGCTAGTGGGTAAATGTAGAAAATAAAAAGTAATGTAAATGGTAGTAAACTAAAACTAATCTAAGAACATAAAGAAGAAAATGGAGCAATGGTGAACCCCTCTGCACACAAGAGGTTAGGGTTCCGCCTCTAATAACTTGCAAAACAAATCCTAAGCTACAATAACCTGTAAAACAATGTTAAGCAAAACCTGCAAATGAAATAGGGGTTAGAAATCAAAGCAAACTAAACAACTAAGAAATAACAATAAACATGGGTATACCTTCTCTTGGATGGAAATGGACCACCATACCCAAGTTTGTGGAAGCACCTCTCTTGGTTGGGGAGCTTTGGCTCAATGGGAATGGAGGAGAGGAAGCGTAGGTGGCTTGAGAGGTAAATGTGTCTCAAGGCATCCATAGGGAGCATAACAATATGCAAGGGAGAAGTGTTTTGAGAGTGACCCCCCACCCTCCTTTTATAGCTTTTCCAAGGGGTTTTAGGGTTTTAAGCCCTTGGTCAGNTCTGGGCCCTCAGCCCCTTTCACCCTAACTTTAGCTCATTTTAGGGTTTAAGCCCCTTTTATAGGCCTTTAGCCCCTTCCACCCTAACTTTAGCTCCTTTTAGGGTTTTAGCCCCTTTTTGAGGGCTTTAGCTCCTAGGAGTCTATTTTGGGCTCTTTTTTGGGGTTTTACCCCCTTTTATTCATCCTTAGGCTATTTTGAGGGTGTGGAGGTTCAATGGAGGGTCAAAATGGAGTGATATGAGGGTCATGAGATGGTGTCCTTCGATGGTGTAGGCCATAGAGAGCTATGTGGGGGATTTTTGGGTTAACAGATTGCCCCCTGATGTGTGAGGGCAGGAGCTCAATGTATGGCCGATGGACATCATAGGATTTTGCTGCGTGGAGGTGGTGCTTCCAGGGTTGGGGCATTATGGCTTTTGGTTTTTGTATTAATATGGTTCCCATCAATGGGTGAGATATAATAAATGTGTGACATGTGTATGGATGAGGTGGGCATCCCCAGTATGGTCGCCAATTCTGTAGTAAGGATTTCTCCCTACTATAGGGGCAGGAATGGCTCCCTTCTATCTATAGGACAGAAGGGTAGGTTCCTTCTAGTGGGTAAATGTAGAGAATAAAATGTAAACGTAAAGAATAGAATAGTAAACTAAAACTAATGACAGAAAGAAGAAAAATTGAGAAAGGTTGAACCCCTCTACACACAATGGGTTAGGGGTTCCGCCTCCAAAACCTGCAAACAAATCCTAAGCTACAATAACCTTCTCTTGGGTGGAAATGGGCCACCATACGCAAGCTTGTGGAAGCACCTCTCTTGGTTGGGGAGCTTTGGCTTAATGGAAATGGAGGAGAGGGAGTGTGGGTGGCTTGAGAGGCAAATGTGTCTCAAGGCATCCATCGGCAGCATAACAATATGCAAGGGAGAAGTGTTTTGAGTGTGACCCCCCACCCTCATTTTATAGCTTTTCCAAGGGGTTTTTAGAGTTTTAAGCCCTTGGTCAGGGATTTAGCCCCTTTCGCCCTAACTTTAGCTCCTTTTAGGGTTTTAGCCCCTTTTCTGGGCCTTTAGCCCCTTTTCTGTGCTTTTAGCCCCTTCCGCCCTAAATTTAGCTCCTTTTAGGGTTTTAGCCCCTTTTTTAGGGCTTTAGCTCCTAGGAGGCTATTTTGGGCTCTTTTTGGGGGTTTTAGCTCCTTTTCTTCATCCTTAGGCTATTTTGAGGGTGTGGGGGTTTAATGGAGGGTCAAAATGGAGTGATATGTGGGTCATGGGATGGTGTCCTTGGGTGGTGTAGGACATAGAGAGATATGTGGGGGATTTTTGGGTTAACATCAACTACACAACATGCTCTAGTGCTCCTTCATCATCCATGTCCGTCGCGGCCACAATGCGTAGATTGGGGACAATGTACTCCATAGGAATGACTGCCTCTTGTCCATATACCAATTTGAACAGTGTATTCCCTATCAATATTTTCCAAGTGGTGAGATATGACCACAATACTGCTGGAATCTTCAAGTCCTAGTCATCGTGGTTAGCATTACATACCTTTGTAAGTGCATGCTCCAATATCTTGTTGAAGGCTTCTACTGTTCCATTTGCCTGTGGATGATATGGGGTACTTTTCTTATGCTATATTTGTAACTCCTCTGCCAGCGTGCTTACTGTTCAGTTGATGAAGTGACTTCCCTGGTCGCTCATTAATATCCTTGGACATCCAAACCACATCACAATATTGTCAACCAGGAATCTTGCTACTTTTGCAAAAGTGTTATCCACGATTGGTGTTGCCTCTTCCCACTGCTTCAAATAGTCTGTCGCAGTGATTATGTACTGCACACTAGTTCTCTTCCTAGGTGGGTTGATTGGACCCACAAAATCCACATCCCATTTATCAAAAGGTTGCAAGGTTACTTGTGGTACTAGTGGCATTTCATCCCGTCGCGATGGTTTTCTAGTGCGTTGACAGATATCACAACTCTGTGCATAATCTGTTGCAATTGGGCCACCATATCCCTACACGAAAGCATGTTTCTTGTAGTAGCTTGTCCTATGTAGTGTCTTCTAGCAACTCATGCATGGGCCCCCTATAAAATCTATCCTTGTTCATGTGGCAGGACACATCACCACAAAATATCATTTGCACCTAGTTTATAGAGCTGGCTATTAATCAACTATAAATATGAGACCTTAACCACCAACTGATTCTTCTGACTTGTTGAAAATTCCTCTGGTGTGACTCTCATTGTCAAGAACTAAATGATTTGATCATAATGATCATCAACTATGTCAATTCTGAACAGCTGATCATCCACCAATCCCTCTTCAATATTTATTGGCTCTTCACCTGTCTCAATATGGTATAAATGATCAGGGCCAACATTCAAGCAAGCCGAATTCACAATTATCTCAAAATAAAAATCCTGAAAGAGAAGTAGCCAGTGACATATATTCCCCCCAACACAGGCTTATTGAATAGGTACTTCAAAGCAGAATGATCTGTAAACATCTTGAAATAACTGCCTAAGAGGTAATTCCTAAATTTATGTAGCGCATATACCATCGCCAGACCTTCTCTCTCTGTGGTCATATATTTTTTCTTAGTAAATGACAACTTCCAACTAGCGAAAGCAATGAGGTGATCAAGATCTCCTTCACCTAGTTGCATGAGCACTACTCCGAGTGCTACAGATGATGCATCGACATGGCGCGGAACTCCTTGTTCTAGTCCAGGAATATAAGTATTAGTGCCGAAGCCATCTTGGCTTTCAGTGTATCAAATATTTTTTGAAATTCTTGAATCCATACAAATGCAACGTCTTTCTTCAATAGCTTCTCCATAGGGGCCGTAATCACAGCATAACCTCTGATGAATTTGCGATAATATCCCATGTGCCCCAGTGTTGCCCTAAGAATATTCACATTCGTTGATAGTGGCAAGCTCAAAATGAGCGCTATACTCACAGGGTCGACCAACAATCCTTTCTTGCAAACAATGTGACTCACCAACATGTTGAGGCCTGGAAAATCGCAGGCAACAATAGCAAGGGATTCTCCCCAGTCAATGTTCCCAACTAGCCCGTGACTGTTTGGTATGGGGAATCCGTTCAGTTTGCGGTCTGGCTACCGTAGGTCAAGTAACAAAAACAAAAGGTTTTACCGGTTGCAGCCCGGTCCACCATGTATTTTGTATTTTTTACTTAATGTATGAGATGCAAGTGCCTAATTAACCATGCAGGGTGATGAAGATACAAGGAGCAGTCACAATGTGATGCGTAGGTTCTTACCTCTTGTCTTAGGCTTGCAAGCATCTAAATCACATATGCAGCAGTGAAATAAACTAACTACCTATCTATCTATCTATCTATCCCCGGGGAGCCAGATTGTAACTTATTTATGAGTAATGTGTATTATACATGCAATATAAAGAGAAACTACAGTTCGATGATGTTTCTTTCCACAATGCATGAACGATTAAAGATATTTCAACAACCATATAGCCAATTGTTTTGTGAACAGCATACATTGCTCATGGTGGTCATTCCACAAAATAAACCAAAAATCATTTAAACAAGAACATAGGTTCAAAGAGTTAGAACGATCTCACGGTTAATGGACAAAAAGCTGGAAAAACAAAATAGTTCATCTTTCAGCCGTCCACCGCATAACATTTGAAAATGCCACCAATCTGTCTCCAACAGGCAAACAATACTTCTTTATTGCAAAGAGAAATAGTTCTTCTTACAATATCGTTTCCATTTCTAACTGTAAAAATCCCCTGCTCCCTTCTAAGCTTTCTACATTTATCAAAAGGGTGAGACGGTTGGGCTACCCAAAGTAACCTTTGGGCTTCCCAACTCTTCGTTTCCCAATGCTTGACTTTTCTCAAATGTTTTTACAAAATGTTACTCATTACAAAAAGTGACCAATCCTTTACGAGGAGGGTCCCACTTGGGCATCTAGAAATTTCTTCCATGCCGAAGCTTCAGAGGCAATGCCCTCAAACGCACAAGGCTCTAAAAACTGAATATTGATCTCAAACTTAGCAGCCTGGTTCTTTATAGCCTCAATCCTGGCTGCACTCAATCGACGCTGATCCTCCAGATGCTGCACGCTGATAGCTGAATGATCTACTTTGCTCCTCAAGATCTGATCATCCAGGGCTTTAATATGTTGTACTTTAGCTTCCTCTTCCTGGTATCTTTTCTGCAACAGCTCCACAAAGGCGTTGTGATCCGGGAAAGCCTCAAGCCTCTGCTCGGCCTCTATCTAGCACCGGTTGTAGGTAATGAGAAGCCTTCTGAAAAACTTGGTGCATGCTCCTTTTGTCTTTTTAACGGCCTTCTTGAAATCCTCTGCAGTGTTGATAGTGAATTCCACTAAGTCATAATCCTGCTTGAGGGCCTGTTGATCCTTTGACGATAGTTCTGCTGGATTTTCTTCATTGTTTTCCAGCCTCGCCATTCTTGTAGTCAGGACTTCAAGAACGTCCTGAGATCTATCTACAAAGTAAGAGGATGTCTCCAGGATTTCCTCCAATCGGCCATCTACCTGGAGCACTTTGCACCTCTCTCCCTCTATAGCAGTCTGTAGCTGCAACATCTTAGCCTTTTGGGCCAAAACATGCTCTTTGAACGGTTGGAGGTTAACCTGCTACTCCCTTGCTTCCTCCAGAGCAGTTGTTAGAGAGGAAATCTGCTCTTGATTTTTCTTTTCCTGGTCTTGGGTGTGCATCTCATTGGCCTCCAAGAGGATCTTTTGTTGCTCTGCTATCTCTTCTACCTTTCCCAGCAGCTGTTCCTTTTCAATCTTTACCTATTGATATTCTTTCTGCACTCTCTCCAAAGACTCCTATGTAGTTTCCATAACTTGTCTCTCCACTTGGAGGAGCTGCAGTTCATTCTTGGAGGCTCTCATCTCTTCTTTCATGTCCTCATACTTTCTTTTTAGCCTATTCCTTTCTTCGCTTTCTTTCCTTAATGTATCCTTAAGTTGAGCAAAGGATTTCTTGGATTGCTCCAAGTCTGTCATGATCTTGTCTGCATTATCCTCTGAAGCTTGGATTAATGCAGCTCCTTCTCTGATGGTAAATTGAGGGTCCTGGTCTGTTCCAAATACAACAAGTGTATCCATTATCATTTTTCCAGGTAGACCTCCCATTTCAATCTTCCTTTCTGTTCTCTTCATTATTCTCTTTGTCGCCCGGTCATAGAAAACAGTATTGAAGTCAGGGATCTCTTCCCCTTTTTTCTATACAAAGGGGACCAGCTTGAGTGTGGGGACCATGGATGTGCTAGCAGCAGGTACTTGTGGGTCCTGAACCTTGGGGTTCTCCATGTCCTAGATCTTCCCTCCAGCTGTGTCAGAATTTGACTGCTCTATCTGTGTCAGCTTTAGCCTTTCTGCTTCTTGCTTTTGGAGCTCCTCATCAAGCTTCTTTTTCTTTTCTTTTTCTTCTTTCCTTGCATCTTCTTCATCTTTTCTAACTGCCTCTTCGCAGCTTTTCTTTTCTCTTCTTCTTCTGTGTGTAGCCATCCTGCAGCTTCTTGTGCCAACCTCTGAGCTTCCTCATTTCTTCTCTTGGCTTCCTCCTCAGCTTTTGCTTGCTCATCTCCCTTCCCACCTTTAGTGGTGATCTTCTTCTTGAATCTTCTTCTCAAAGTTGTTATGTTCAAGGCACTTCGGAAGACGGATTCTTCCCTATCCCAATGGTGGGTGTACTCAAAGTGGACGTTGTTCTCTTTGCAATGCTCAGCTACTTTCCCACGGGAGTCATTTCTATGGAAAGGCATCTCGCCAAAATGAAACCTTTCCAACTCTTCTACAAATTCATCAGCTTTCTTCACCCTAGTGAACCTATAACTTCCTAACTTGAAGGGAAAAGGAGGATAAGCAGTCTTCTTATGCTCGAACAGAAAGCTCCCTATGCCATCCAAGAAGACTTGCCTCACAGCCTCCTTGTGAATGATGTAGTCTGTAGCATATTTGGGTAGCAGGGAAGGAGCTCTCGAACCTCCACACATCTTGAAGTAGAGGCCATCTTTAGTCAAATAATAATCTGCATACTCCGCCATTACTTCCAGTGCCTCCTCTAACATACAATCACACTCCTTCAGGAAAATGGGTGTATGTAAAGGCATGATGAAGTGCTCACAGAATTCTCGATAATGACTGTGGTACTGGTGTGCCCTCAACAGTCTATAAGCAGAATAGATAGGCGTCCTCTCCCTATCCCAGATGCACCTGAGGCCAGGGAAAGGCTGATTGCATAATATACAGTCTACAAGTATGGAACTCATGTAGAACTCAGATCTCTTTTGGGACACTCCTCCCAAAGCTGAAGCCAAGCAGGTAGAGAGGCTGTTAGATACAATGCTGGCCCAGTTGAAAATTGTCCCCTGGGTTGCAACATAAAAATGATGGGCATCCATTCCAATTTGAAGAACCTGCCATGGGCTCTTCCAAAAATCCTGTTGAGCATTAAAGCTATGAACCTGTATGGGGTTCTTAAGCTGGCTGTATCATAATCACCCATTGGCCTGTTTCTGAAATGTTTTCCAGGAAACAACATCTTTTTCGTAGTTTCAAAAAGGTCCATTCTAACGTTGTTCAGCCAATCATCAGATAAAAACACTTGTGCTTCTGGCAGGTGATAGGCTAGAGCTACATATCCGGGGCTATAAGCAGCATAGCCCTGTTTTTCAACATTTTCCAAGATCATTGTGGTGACATCTACCCGGGGCAGAATCCAACCGATTACTTCAGAGCATGGGAACAGCTCTAGTCTGGTGGCGATATTCATCAGTGAAGATCTCTCTATGTTCGTATATATGGATTCTTCTTCCAAGCCTATATCAGGAACTTCTCTGCACGTGATCAGCCTGTAAATCTCCCCCCACTGGTACTCAGGCTCCACACCAGATATACACTTAGTGTCTTTATATATGTATTATGTTTTGGTGACAACTTCCACTTCTGGTTCCTCCTCGACCACAGGGGCCTTCTTCTTTTGCCTTTTTGACATTGTGAGTTCGAATTCTTCCTGTCATATATAACATTGTAAATATTAAGCAATTCCTGGTTAAGTTGCGAACATTTACATAACAATGTGCAGCATTTTACTCCTTTTATGGGTACCATGACAACAATTAATTAATGAAGCAAACATATGCATGTATATAAGTTGAAATGGCCTAACTAACAGAACTATTGAAACGCAAAGTGCAGTGTTCAGTGACTTTGTCTATGTCTAGCATGATGGAAATCAGTCAAATAAAGCACATATATGCAAACTACCCCCACTCTTCAATACCATAACAGTTCTAACAATAAAATCCAGCAAGAATGAAATCTATATAAAAATGAAGAAGACTCATGCTGTTCGCGGGAAAAACATTTACATTAACACGACTAAAACCTACACCCTCTGCGGGTGCCATTATCATTTCGCTACGTGGGATAGACAGGGGAAAACTACGCAATCCTTTAGTGGAGTTTTGAACAAAACCACTACCCATGTGATTTATGGCTAACAAGCTAAAAACCATGACATATCCCCTCCACCGGTTAGGGTTTAAAATCGACTGTGCGCGGAACAGTGCGACGAAACGCCTGCTATTCAAGGATGCGGGTAATATGAAAATCACAACAAAAGGGGGAAACCACCAGATGCTACAGGAAAACCACAAAAACCTTCCCCTGCAAAATCATCATCAAATAGGGCAGCTTGGTGCAGACGGCGTAACGGTCGTCTGCACCAAACCCCCATTTACTACGCGCAAGGTTGCAAATAAATGGTCACGGGAAAAATACTACTCTGTGGATCAAAACGCCCGTGCTAATAGTCATAATACGACCCCCCCTCTACTATATATGCAGGTACCTAACGAGGTGAAGAAAACGACCACAACCAAAACCTAACCGTGGAAAACCTCATCAAATGCTCAAACGAAACGGGGAAAGGTAAGTACGAGCCTACCTAGCACTACAGTGTAACCGGCGTGGAGAGGCCTGTCGAGCTTTACGGTTGAGACACCTGGACTGCGTGTACCGAAAACAAGGGATCGGGCGAACGCAAGCGAGCGACAGCAACGATTTTGACAGCTGGAACGGCAACAGTCAAAAAACGCGTAGAATAATAAGATAATCCAACAATCCCAACCCCATCTATATATAGTCAACATGCGTGGCGGGGAAAAGTCAAAAGCTCAGACGTCGAAGACATTTGGATCAGAAGACGAAAGTGTATTTCTTTCCGTAATGGCGAAAGACCAAACCATAGATCCATCCACAACAGTGGAAATAACCGGGTGACAAATAACCGCGCGTCAAATTTCTAACATCAAAACGAAAGCAGAAATGCAACTGTAACAACGGATACCAAAAGGATATCACGCCCCGCCAAATAAGACCCGAATCGAAAGAGTGGATGACTAAATATCGGAAGGGTTATGCCTTTCACAGCTGCAATGGCGGAAGAGTAAAGCATGCAACCTTCCGCAACGTCAGAGTTGAAAATGATTAGTCAACCGAAAAAATAAATCTTTCCGCAGCCGCAATGGCGGAAGCCCATGACTTATGAGATCGGAGAAAACAACAAAGCGGGAATCAAAACATTAAAGCAATGATCGGGAGAGGAAGCAGCTTTCCATCTGCAACTGTGGAAGAAGAAGTAATAAGAGTTCCGATGCAAAACCAAAAAGCAGCCGATGTGAGAACCAGCGTATCGAAGAAAAGTAACGAAGCCAAAACATATTAACCATCCACAACGACGGGGCTTCAACCAAACAAATTTCTGATTCGAACATTCAAAGGCAGTGATAAAGCTTGATCAAACAATGGATTATTTCAAGTGCTAGAGGGAGAATCCAACAAGTGGTAAATCAATTCAAGTATTAGAAAATCATTCTGAGAAATCATTATTAGACCAACTCAAAGAAGAAAATCGAACTAATCCAAACAAAGGAGGGTCCTAAAAATTTTTGGAATTTTGGGAAATTGTTGCAGCTACAACACAACATTTCAAAGGGTGCACAGAAAGTGCACTTCTTTGAGTTCAGAGCAATATGATGCCGTCGACATCTTTCCAGCATCAGTCGTAGGTTTCCTAGATGATCCCTAATCAGATCATACACTATCCAATAATCCATTTATACTTGAATAAATTTATGAATAAAATATTTGAATGTAGCGACATCGACCCGAGAAAATATCACTGGTGCATTCTTCAATCCAAAAGGAATTACTGTGTACTAGAAACAACCCCATTCGATAACAAGTTTTTTTTTATGCCGATCCTCCTTTGCAATCCTAATCTGGTGATAACCAGAGAATCCATATGTGAAAAAATTCATCACTTGACTGCCTACTCCTTCCAACACTTCATCTGTGAATGGTCTTGGAAATGGATCATGCATACAAGCATCATTCAATTTTCTTAGATCGACACAAATCCGAACTTCACCTGTTTTCTTATCTTGGACCACCATAGGACTAACCCATTCCGGTTCTTATACCAGCTCAATCATTCCAACATCCAGCATCCTATCCAACTCAAATTTAACCCTCTCCTTGTATCGCAAATTCAAGCAATACAACCTTTGGCTTACCGGTTTTGCATCTGCTTTTAATGGAATCCTCATCTCTCCCAAATCACCCAGTATCCCTTTCATTTCAGAGAATTTGGTTGGAAACAAATCTTGAAATTCATGTAGCAGATCCATGATCTTTTCCATAGTCTCTTCGTCCCAATAGTCCCCAACACTTGCAAATTTCGGGTTCTCCTCTGTCCCAATGTTGACTTTTCTAATATTTAGCGGCTAGTTCATGGGATTGGTCGGTATATCTGGTGTTGTGGCATTCCAACTCCCTTATGTTTCTAGCATATTGATATTCCATAGCTCATAATCATCTTCAGGTCCACCAGACACGTTATAGAATTCCATCATCGACTGCATGTGGCAATGAACATGTGGATCTACTATATATGCAATGGGAACTATATTCAACACTGCATCATGGATGAGTTGAAGTGCATTATGGACATCCATATTAGTATCCATGAAATGGAAAGTATGAGCAAAACAACCTCTCATCTCTTCCCAAGTGGTTATTTATCTATGCAACTCCGCTGATACGTACCATGATCTTGGCATTTCTTCCAACGTGTGGAAAAAAGCATGGACCCATTCATCTTTTGGTCATGATGCCCATAGATTCTGAAATTCCATTAAATGACCGATGCAGTCATTTCTCCCATCGTACCTCCCAGTGTGATATATTTCTATATCACCGAAGAGCACTGTCATCAACCGTCGATACTGTACCCATCGAGTAATTGTCTTTTTATGAGTTTCCTAGCAGCGTACTGGAGTATCTTTTAGTGCTTCCTCTAGTGCCAACAATCGTTGTGGTCCTGATACCTTCTCTTCAAACTCTATTAAGAAAACAGACAGGTCAAGAAACCCCTCGTAGATTGGAAATTTGACAATATCAGTCACGACATGGCACAAGGACTATGTTATCAGACCACACTTCCAGAATGATACCTCATGCATGTGATTTTTCTAGTTTTCTAAAGCATCATCAAAATCAGAAGATGTAGAACTCGCACTACGCCAACCAATTTCTCCATCACCAATTGGGTGGATGTAATCCTATGAAATATTGTAAGCATGATCCCATCCCCTTACAACTTCATATTTCACAGGTTCAATATATCTCCGTCCTTCATTTGGATCCATTGGAGTGATGACTCAGATGTCGTGATTTTCAAACGTCATCATCCACTTCTTGAAGTTAATTACTACCATATTATCATTGCCCCATCCAATCCCTAGTAATGTGGGATAGGAGCCTCCACCATCAACAACTTCAATCACATCGAAATCAGCGTAGGTATTCATACCTTCAACATCTACAACCAGGTTTGACACATGTTTGATTGGTTGTAATTTGGCATGATTAGCCAATCACAGATACACTGGGGACCAACCCAACGTTGACCTCCCCAAAGTTTTTCCATGTCTGCTTTGTCAGGATATTCACATCTAATCCTAGATCTATAATAACACAGTCTACTTCATATTTCCAAATCTGGATGTTCATACACATATCTTTTCCCATATTTTTCTTATGTAAAGAGTTCACCACGGAGTCCTTCCACTGCTTGCTCAGTCGATGCAACATGTTCTCAATCTTAGCAAGGGCATTGGGATATTTTTCCAACAACAAAAGTCTCTCAAAAAATTTCTGCAAGGTACCATGCTGTCATGATGGTCCTTCCTCCAATGAAGAATCAAAAGTAGATGGCATTTCATAAATAGGTGACTTACAAGGATTTATTCCGTTCACGTCCCATACCTCGAAGAATGTATCTCACTCTGTAGCAATGTCAAATGGTACATTCTTTTTTCCAGCTAATCGAACCTGTAGACGGAGACTGTCCTCTCCGGTCGTCGTATCTCCATGGGTGACGATAGCAACATCAATATCCTCTCTTCTAGGCTCTGTAGAAATCTTTACAACTGTCGATCCTTGATTCTGGTTCTCCAGAGGATTTTGGTTCATCTGTGGATTCTCTTTTAATGGCGGGTTCATCAGTTGATTCATAGTCTAATTCAGAAGTGGAATTTGATTCTAATACTGGTTCTACAACTGATTATGGTTATGTAGATGGTTCAATTGGTTATGGTTCTACAATTGAGGAACATTTCCTTTCTGCCATCTTGCGATTATTTGTGGATAGTTCTCAATAGTGTGATCATTTGCGGTGCACCATGTACATGAACACTACAATTGTGGGAAATATCTCTGATAATGTCTGAATACCCCACAATTGTAACACTGGATAGGTTCGTAACCTCATCCTCATCCTCTACCAAAGCCTCCTCCTCTTCCTAGAAATCCTCCATGGAATCCTCCTTGCTGCTGGTACTACGACTAAGCCAATTGATGCGACAAGGGATTTAGCTGTTGCTGAATGTAGTGCACTACCTAAACATACCATGGCAACAGAGGAGTAATCGACATATGATTATAATGCGGATGCGGTGCAAATTATGGTTGCAGTGAAAAATGTGGTTGCAACACAAACTGCGGTTGTGGCTATGATGGTATAAACTACATCTATGTTGGTGGTGTATATTGTGGTTGAAGTACCATCTAAGGCTGTGGATATGATTTCTGTACCACGTGATGATATTCACCTTTCACATAGTATGAGTCATACGTCATTTCCTGAAGAAAACCATATGTGCGACAGTGTTTTTCTTCATGCCCTATAGATCGACAAAATGAGCAATATAAGTTTGTTCGCTTCATCACCATATTCTACATGTATCCACATTCTTCATGGCAATGGCTATAGACATGGCATATGTGGCACCATGGTACACTACAGCAACTCAGCGGGTTTGGCACCCCACATAATAGATAATTTTAGAAGTCAGGGAAAGTATCTTTGGCGTGTCCATCTGCGCGAAATCGGGTGCACCACAGGTCTTCGTGATGTTCTTTCATCTTCTTGATATCTTGCAGCTAAAGTGTTAAGTTCATTGGTTGTGCCTGGATCTAATTCATACCAGCTGTAATTTCCCCAATAGGTGAATCCTGTAACTTCATGGCGATCTCTAGAGCCTCGCACTATGTCGCGCTCTTCTGCTACATTAGCGGTTGTCGGATATGAGATACCAACGTTGTGATAAGCCACTCTTTGTGCTAAACATTGCTCATATCAAAATTGACTCTTTCCATTAGTGTCTTAAATATCTGGTAAATGTCCCAAACCATTTCATTAGGAAATTATTTAATCTCCTTTAACTCGGTAATATACTGCGCTTCAGATTTGGGATTTATGAATTCTTCAATTAGTCCTTTCTTGAATTCATCCAATGTTTTTGTAGGGGTCCCCATAGGAACTTGTATAAATTTCATGTACCAATCCAGCACATGACCCCAAAGTGTGGTCGCCAATTGACCCTTCTTGACATCATCATCAATAGTCTTTCTGATAGTCCATACTACCTCACGTAAAAACCAGTACTATTCAGGATCATCGGCCCCGTTTCCATGGAACAAAGGTAGCTTTGTGTCATCTCCCACTATCTTGATCCTTCTTCCTATAGATGTTGATATACTACTATAATGTTATTGACACGTTGGGAAAATTGAAACAGAACTTGTTTTACTTCCCGAATGTGGAGTAGTGCATGGAGGCATGGGTACATTGCTAATAGGGTTTGATCTTACTACTATCCTGGGTGTAGTCTGGTTCTGGTTGTCCTCTTTGTCATTGGAGGCTCATTTCATCCTGTGTGGCCTTCCTTTCTTAGTCTTGCATTTCGATCGCAGCAGGACCTTCCCCTGTTCTTTGCCTCTTCTCTTGTCAAAACCTTTCTCCTCCCATCGTAAGACCACTTTCTTCCACGGATTCCCTCATAGTCCCATCAAAATTTCCACCCATCTACCCCTTATCTTCCCGTTTGTCTCCCCCCTTTTGTCGCGGTATCCACTACCTGTGCACACCAAATTTCTACTACTTGGGGTGCATCTTCAGTATGCCATTTTCACAGACAAGCATCTTAATTGACAATTGTAGAGACAACAAGAACCTACCTCTAGGTCTGTTGAAAAATTCCCTTTCTTCCTCGCTGTAGGACTTGGTGGTGTCAACCGCGAACCCAGTGATATATCCTTCCAGGATTCTATTCAACCAGACTTCAATAACTCGCGATTCCTTGTTATCAGTTTCCTGTGACTCTTGGATTAGTTCAGGGGTCCAGGACGTTGGATCAAATCCTTGGAAATTTGTATTGCAATAGGTGAATCGTGCCAACCACTCATAGAAAATGATGGGGAATTTGGAGAAAAATTACTCATGTGGATCGTCATGTATGTACCTCTCCAACCAGTTTTCCATCGTCAGTCCAGGGCTCTGAATTTATGCTTCAGCAAATTCTCATAGCTTCTGATCGAACCAATCTTGAATTTCTAGTCTTGTCGGATGCCACATATCCTCCTCTCAGTCACAACCAGGTCCCGACAACGAAACCATTTGTTGGTGTAAAACCAACCAAGAAAACCCAGTCAACAGGGGTTCACACTCTGTCAACCCTCGACTCACCATAAACTCCCTGAGCATCATCCCAGACAAGTTTTACCCTGTCCAACAACGCCTGTAAAGCAAATGAAGTCTCACCCAATATTTTCAAGGGAGAGCTGCCAGAACCAAGTTTCCACAGAATAGAAGAGGACTATGGGCATTGACAATTCATCAACTTATCCAACAGATCTTACCAATTACTTAATCATCAATAGAGCTAATCATCTTTGTTACTATTGGATTGCATCATTCATTTATAATAGAACCAATGATACTGTTGTGCAAATAGATCCAGATAGATAACATCATTTAAAAGAAGAAAACATCGCATCATAGATCCATGTCACACATTAAATTGCATTCACCATTAGATCGTAGGAACAATAAGACATAAAAAGGTAAAAGAAACAACAATTCATATCAACTCTAGGCTTATCATATTACTTCTGCGCAATGATTCACAGATTCAAAAACAGTTCACAATTCAAGATCCAGTCTTCTTCTTTGAAATATCTTCTCTTCCTTAATCTCCCTTAATACTTGCAATTCTACTTCTATTTAAAGTCTTGCACCTTTACATTCAAGGTCCACTTCTAACTAACTCCTAACCAATTCTTAACGGAATCTACAAAATAATGACCAATATACACAAATATGGTCCAAACTACAAAAAGTGACATAAAATACATAAAATAGTCTATTTTCCTCCTTGTGCTCCATCTTGCACTTGTGCAGTGTCTTTTGAGTTTGCGTGACACCCGTGATACCATGCAACTAACTTGTCCCAAGCCCCCGCCAACTGTGAGATTGGTAATTTTTTTTGTAAGGGGTCATGTTTGATATTCTAAAGGTCTTCCCCTAAAATTAATTGTTGGTTACTTGCGTCAACGAGAAATTTATTCATTAGAGTCATCAAGTTGAAGACTTCCTTCTGTGTTGGTTGAACATGTTTATACCAATGGACAACTTTGTTTTGGATCTCCTTGAGTTTGTTTTCTTCCATGTTTATTTTCTACTCTAGGTCTGGTATTGTTTCAACGTTGACATATACTTTTTGTTGAAATATGAGTGCTAGGTTGTTCTAAACTCTTCTCATGTAAAAAAAAACGTGTCCATAATGTAAGTAACGGTTATGCAAAATTATGGCCATCTGCTTGGAAAATGGTGCATATTCTTGAAGTTTGCAATTCCATCTCAGAAATAGTTTATGTTATTCTTTGAGTAAGGTGGTGGTTTGTTGCTCATCTTGTTGACTTCTCTGGTGGGCGACCTCTTCTAGTAATTTTGTCAGGGATCCAAAAAATATGATAATCTAGTCTAACAACATTTTGGATAGGGGTCCGCATAGTGTTTGTAGCAAGGATTTCTCCTTGCTACAGGGGCAGGAATGGCTCCCTTCTGTCTATAGGATAGAAGGGTAGGTTCCTGCTTGGAAAAGACTGAAAGGAAAAACAGAATGTAAAGAACAGTAAGGAAAACAAAGATGGAGAACCCCTCTGCACACAAGGTTAGGGTTCTGCTTCCAATAACCTGCAAACAATCTATTAAGCTACAGTGAACTGAAATACCTGCAAAATAAGTTAGGAAATAAACCTGCAAATGAAATCATGGGTTAGAAAACAAAGAAACTACTAAGCAAATAAACAAAACCAGAAAACACAATTATACCTTCTCTTTGGGTGGAAATGGGCCACCATGCCCTATCTTGTGGAAGCACCTCTCTTGGATGGGGGAGCTATGGCTCAATGAAGATGGAGGAGAGGGAGTGTGGGTGGCTTGAGAGACAAAGGGTCTCAAGGCATCCACGGGCAGCATAACAGAATGCAAGGGAGAAGTGTTTTGAGAGTGACCCCCCACCCTCCTTTTATAGCTTTTTCGGGGTTTTAGGGTTTTAAGCCCTTGGTCCAGGCTTTAGCCCTTTCCACCCTAATCTTATCTCTTTTTAGGGTTTTAGCCTCTTTTGGGGGGCTTTAGCTCCTATGAGAGTATTTTAGGCTCTTTTTTGGGGTTTTTAAGCCCATTTCTTCATCCTTAAGCATTTTCGATGGTGTGGGGGTCTAATGGAGGGTTGTGAAGTGGTGTCCTTGGGTGGTGTAGGTCATGGAGAGCTTAGTGAGGGATTTTTTGGGTTAACAGATTGCCCCCTAATGTGTGAGGGCAGGAGCTCATCATATGGCGGATGTACATCATAGGATTTGCTATGTAGAGGTCGTGCTTCCGGGGTTGGGGCATGGTGGCTTTTGGTTTTTGTATTAATATGGTTCCCATCAATGGGTGAGATACAAATAATGTGTGACATGTATATGGACGAGGTGGGCATCCCCATGCTCGTGACAATGTCAAAAGAATAATTTGATCTATGCTCTAAAATACAAGAGCTGATCATATACAACTGATGATACAATAATGGTTGCCTCAATGTGAGGCTTAATACAATACTGATCTGGTACATTGGACCCATGGCATTCTCATGGAATGTTATCACTTCATAACTAACGGTCTGCTGGATCTGGAATGGTACATAGCTATGTGGATTCACTAGTTGAGAGTCAGAGTCTCTATGGTACAAGTATGCTGCATCAATCATAAAGGTATATCGAAGCACTGCTGGGGATTCTGAACACTATCTCCAACGCAACCCGGAACTCACAGGGGACATAACCTGTTTAGGTCCCTCAAGTAGACTCATCCATGTTCTAGATTCAAGTGACATCCAGGGTATTTGACCAAGTATTGTGCGGACCAAACCCTGTACGAATCTGAACGGTGCAATGATGTAGTTTGAGTCGAGCACGTGAGAAATAACCAGCCCAAGAGGCACTAAGGACTCCTCTCAAGTGGTCCAAGGAACTCATCAATGATGTTAATGAAACCAAGGCACAAGCACCTCTGGGTCTATCCTCTGGAATATATGTGTTGTCGTCGACAAAGGGAGACCTACCCCTAGTTAAGGCAATGATGTTTCCTTGACCAGACACGCAAGGGGAATAAGCAAAATGTGTGAGACAATCTGCAGACTGACCCACTGAATGGGGGGGGGGAGGGAAAGAATTGAACAGGGGCAGAGGGAGTGTGGTAGACTCAAACTTCCTTTGTTCAGAGTATGATGGCAGGGTGGACCAAACCGCAAATGAAACTGACTCATGGCAATGGGATCATAGTTGTAATACCAGGACTGTCACTGCAGATGGGAAATGCTTGGGGGAGGTAGACACTTTTGAAATTGATGGGATCCAAGGAAGACACATTGAAGAGTACTATGAACAAAGGCAACCCAAAGGGGGAATGCTGCCAAACTGTTTTCTGTGGGGTTGTGTCTAGGGACACCGCTGTGGTACGATCTCGTGGATTTTTGTCAAGCCAGAGAAGGTAAATGCTCAATGGTGCTTTCAATTTTAGAGAGTCTAAAAGCACGAAGAAGACTCCAGTGGGGGCTCTTTTTAGTTGGTAGTCTCTTGTGCCTGAAAAAGGATAAAAGTATACATAGGAGAACTCGCCCATCCTGGAGGGGATGAGAGATTTATTTACCATTGGTAGTCCAATCAGGCTGGAAAAGTTTAAATCTATACTGACTGGATAGTCATTCAGATACTTTTACAAGCATGAACAAAACCAAGTTTTCTCGGCAATCTTTTCTTGATGAGATGGCTAGAAAAGAGCTTAACGACAACCAATAGTGAGCTTTTTCGTAAGGTGTGGCCCCTCTGCTTGAGAAAGCATAAAAGTATGCAGAGGGGAATGGTCTTGGATTGAATATGCCAAGGAGGTCCTTTTCATTTAATGGTCTACATGTTCCGCAAAAGGAGGTAAACAAGACGATGTAGACGGACTTTTCTATACTTTAGCGAGCGGGAAAGGAAGCAACTGCGCTCGCCTATCTTTTCATTGTTTTAAGGAGTCAGAAAAGAGCTTAAACGAAACTCCAGTGTGGTCAACTGATTGTGGTGGCACAAGCGGTGCCCCATGTCGGGATGGTGGACAGAGGTCCAAAGGTCATCCATGTAGTATGGATGGAGCAAAAGTCTCTCAAACATACCAATACATACGCGGGATAGATTGCGGCATAGGCTCGCGAGTCGGTGCGGCAGAGGCACGCAAACTGAGGTGGCTTTCGGACAGAGGTCAGGAGAGTGTGTGTCTGTGTTGTGATGGATGGACTTGACTACATATGATGTGAGTGCAAATACGGGGGTAATTCTATGCCAAATACATGCAAGAAAAATAAATCATTTTGTGGACAATGGTCCAGTAGTCCGCGTAAGGTGCGGTGGATGGAAGAGACAACTATGTGTTAAAATACAAAATAAAAGTGAAAAAAAGATGACATTCCTTAACGAGCGGTGGCCCAAAAACACGCATGAGTAGTGATCGGGAAGTGTGATACAAGTACAGGTCCGTAGACACTCGCATCGTCATGTCATGGCTCGTAAATCGAGGTGACTTGTGGGAAATGGTCCCAAAATTTATTTGTTAAACATGAGACGATGGTCTCATAAGAAGATGGAAATTTGGGCCCAGAGTTGTGAGAGGTGTCTCGAACAGGTTCTGGGTGACTTTGGATTAGCAGCTAATGGAGCTACCCCTGACTTGTGGTAAAAAACGTTGAAAAACAAGAAAAGGGAAAAAAACTACGCTATAAGGGACTCATAGTGGTTATATCATCCATAGACTCTCTTGAGGTGGAGCCCATTGCGCGGCTTCTTCAAGAGTCGACTGTCTGAGTCAGTGAAGAGGCATGCCCCCTTTCTAAGACGAAGGTCATTGGCAAGGCAGGATGACGGAATCTGGTATTTTATGGGAAGAACCGATTCCACACTATGGTTTAAAGGGAATGGGGTAAAACCGAAGGTGGTCTTACATATATCTCTGTCATCGCGTAAGTGGTGCTGGGATAGATTAGGTGGATCTTCCACATCCGATGAGGCGAAAGGAAAACTGGTGCTAGATATCATGAAAATGGTATTGGTTATGGTTTTTGTGGCCTTGCCCCCAGTCTCTGTTGGAGGAAGAGGGGCAGGCCTAGAGACAGAAGGAGTCATTAATGGACCTAGAGGTAGGTGCAACATCATCTTAATTGGTTGGACATGAGTCAACACATCCTAGGGCCTCAGAGGTATGGTAGGTGGTTCAAGGTACCACATAGGATCTCCCAGTCTGAAATCCTGTAGGTTGAGGGTTTCCAAGGCAGACTTACTCATGATCTTGGATGGTAGGAAAAGGAAAAGGAAAAGAAGAAGGAAAAGGATCGTGTTGATCGGGAATGAACCCCAATGTTTCCTTGGTAACTGAGGTTGTGGCTGTGGTTGGGGAAACAACGGAAGAGACAGATCTGATGGACCATCCGTGATGGTGGATACAATAGGGTCGATTGAACTAGACATCATATAAATGGACATGGTAACTGAAGAAGGAGGTGGGGGGTGAACTTCTTCGATCAGGGTGATCTCAAATTCAAGGGAATGTTGTCTAAGGTTGGCTAAAGCCATTCGGAACTCAGGCAGGTCCTGGAAATGGTGAGAGTAATGTCCATACAAGTCACAAAGGGTGCAAGCATGGTTTGTTCTCAATGCCTTGTTCCCGACTATTGGTGTGGTTGGTAGTTCAACCACTGGGATGTTTTCATTTGTATCCATGGCATCCAAATGCGCACGAATCATGGAGATTTCAGGGCAATTCTAAGTTGGATGGCCCTATTGCTTGCAAACGATGCAAGGTGGGACTTGTCGCGGTTCTGCTGTGGCTTTGGAATTCTTGCCCCTAGCCCTTTTCAGGTGGGGCGGTGCAGGTGCGGGTGCAGCGGATAGATTTTGCGAACTGGGTGGAGGGTGAGACTCGATCGCGATGGGTTGCACCGGGGTTAAAACAACCTGGGGAATTACTTGTTGAGCCGGTGGATCAAGATACCACACCAAAATTCCCAATGTAAAGTTGGGTAAGATTAAGGTGGCCATTACCGGTTTGCTCATGACACCAGGTGGGGGAAAGAGGAAGGGAATTGTATGGACTGGAGATGAGCCCAAATAACTCCTTTCTAGTTGCATGTCGGGATGCAGTTGTGGTTGCAGTTGCGCGTAATGTTGTTGTTGCGAGTGATGTTGCGGCTGCAGATGATGTTGTGGTTGTGATTGGGGCTATGGCTGCGGTTGTTGTTTGGGTGTAGCGATGCTTGATGAGACCATGCACAAGTCCACAGTTTCATTTTGTGTCGGTGGTGGTGACACTAATGGGAAAGGAGCTGTCATGGTGGTATCGGCAAACATCCCAAGGCCCACATTCAACAATGGGGAGGCTTGTGTGTTTTCAACCATAGTGTTGATTACAGGGATGACATTAGCGTGTGTGGTCACCCCTTGTGGCTCAATGGTGGTGATGGTAGGGATAACGTTGGCAGGTGCCATTAACCCTTGGGGATCATGATAAGTGAGTTGATCAACCGTCACAATATTCCCTTTGTGGGGGAACATCATGAGACAGAAGACAGCTGATGCAACCGCTCTCATGGTGTACATATAACTTCTTCCGAGGAGAAGGTTATAGTCTAGTTGAGCATTGACAACCTCTATGTCGATCAGCACTGTCTTCTCGACTAATGTGATGGGGACATGGGGGAGGATTCCTTGGTCTTTAGTGGGATGTCCATCATAATCCCACAGAGTTGTGGAGAACGGTTGTAGAATTGGTGATCCAAGTTTTTTCCAAACCAAGGTGGACATAACGCACATGGATGCCCCCTCATCCACTATGCACCGGTGCACAACCAGGTTTCGAATAGACATCAGGATTTGGAAGGAGATGGTGGATGGCATGCATGGTTCTCTGTTCTCTGTGTCGAATGTGATCAACTTGGAGTTGGAGGGGTCTACTGCCCCAAAGGTGGCTAATAAGGCTTTCCGCTGTATTGGGCATGTTTTAAGTACCTCAAGAGTGGACATGGTGGTTGGCGTTTGGGCCAAATCATCCACAATGCTATAGTTGACCGCAGCTCTAGTTTTGGCATTATTGGCAATCCTGCATATGGGGGGGTGAGGGAATGGGGGTAACTGAAGAGGTAGGTTGACTATTTTGGACGTGGAGGCCATTGATGTGTCAGCGGTTTTGGTGGTGGTTCATACTGATTTTGTCTAGTTTGTAAGTTGACCTCTTTAGTCGTCATGGCTAGCAGGTGGTGAACACATGTTTCTGCCATGGGAGGTTCCCCCAAAGCATTGGGATTGACTTGGGGAGGGGGTGCAGTTGCCACCGATCCTTGGACCAGTAGTGGGTTTTGAAGCACCATAGGAGGAGGTCCTTGTGCTGCTGGGTTGGGTTGGGCTTGATTTGCAGCATTGGTGGCCTGTTGAACCTCGTTCTGAATGGCCTGCTTAGCTCGACCCATGAGGGGAAAATCAAATGTGTAGTTCCCATAAACATCACAGAGTGTGCACGGTTGGTTTGTGTGCAACGGGGCATTACATCTTGGTGTGTTTGGTCGTGGGGGGTTTTGAGCTGGCTAGTTTGCCGCGACATTGTTGGGAGGGTTTGGTTGTTGACTGCCTCCCTGCGGTTTGTTGTTGCCTTGGTTCTGAGGTCGATTATTTCTAGCTTGCCCTTGTTAGTTGTTGGGGGCAGGCTGGTTGGGATGGTTTTGTTGTGTGAACACTTGTCCCAATGGAACGGGTGGAGCGGGGATGGGAGCTTGAACCGCTTGCACTGGAAGTGCATCATAAATTTGAGTGGGAGGTGGTGCCACAAATGAGGGAATTTGCCCTGCATACTACTGTGTAGACCAAGCCATGGCCTGAACTTGCTGCGGTGGCACAGGTTGTGCATAGCAAGTTGTTGCTCCGGACTGGGACATCATTCTAGCGTAGTCTGGAGCTTGGTTTTGGTAAGCAACATTAGCAGTGTTGCTTGGTTGTGGTGTAACGGAAGGTTGTGTCGGACAGTGCTGTGGCTGTTGGGAGACCGAGCCTATGATGTCGTCTGCAGCATGAGATGCCCCCAGTGCATCCCAGTAGGAGGTGTTTGGACGGGGGGCATCTGGAATGACGGTGTAGAGATATCCAGCCTGGGTGTAGATAAGGTCAAACTGATGGGCTTTCAGTATGGCCTCTTCTTCGGATTGGGGATGTTCAAATGCGATGTCCTTTGTGATGGGTGGGAGCAAGGTCTTAAGGAACCAATCCAAGAAGATCCTGTCGTCAAGTTGTATTTTACATAGGTTGTGGCATCGCTGCCACTCATGGATGTGGTCGGTGATATGTGTTGCAGTGCTCTGGCAACAGGATAGTAGGATCTCCACCCCCTAGTCATATCTGATGGGGAGTTGGAAATACTGTAGGAACATGAAAGCTAGGGATTTGAAGTCCAGGTACTTGGCTTGTGGCAGCTCAATGTACCATTTGGCCGTAGCACCTGTAAGGGTGCATTGGAATAGCCTCAGCCTGATGGAATCATCTATGATGTTGTTGGATGAGCACCATAGATGAAATGTCATAATGTGGTTTTGGGGACATTCCCCTGCCTTGCCTTCAAACTTGGGGATGTCTGATGGCAGCTTAGTTGGCATTGGAGGCCAAAAATATTGATGGCGAATGGGGTTGTTTGTTAATCAAGCCAAATCAGGCAAGTTAAGATGAGCCATGAAAGGCATATTTAACCCCAGGTTGATGTGGGATGGGGCTGCGATGGTGGTGGGGTTTGCAGGTGCATAATGCATCTACACAGCTAGGGGTACTTGCGGTGGCACCATTACGGATGGGCCAATGCCCCCAAGGGTTATGGGAGGGACCGTATGAGTGGCAGGGAAATTTCTTCCATGTGTGACAATAGGGGCAATGTAAGTGGACAATCCACCACCCCCCTGTGTGGCAGGAGGGGCAGTGTGTGTGGAAGGGTCACTGCCCTCGTGTGCTGTAAGTGGGCCATCTTGGTTGGCCACTATAGGTGGTGGTGGCTGACTGATGACAGTCTGCATGACTGTGCTTGGGCCACTTGCTAGGTTGTGGGTGACAGGTTGTGGTGTGGACATGGGTCCACTTTCTAAGGTTATGACGGAAAATGGATTCGGGTTTGCACTAGCCATGGGGATTGATGGTAAGGTATGCAGATCTAGTTCAGACTGATATGGTTTTGAATCTGAATCAGAGGATGTGTGGCCTTCTGATGGTGTGGGAGATCGTTGAGAACAGTTTCGACAGTGTCGGTTGAGTGTTCCGAATGGTGTTGGTTCGCCTCTTAGGCATGAGGAAGAGCGTGGAGGATCAATTGTGTTAGATTTTATGTATGAAACTGGTGGGAATGATGTTTGGACCCTAGTTTTAGTGGCTTCCTATTGGCTGTAGGTGGTCACTCGGCCACCAAGACTTTCAGAAGACAGTGCTTGGCTTTTTCCTCACAGGTATTTCTACTCAATCGGAAGGGGTTGTTTCCTGTTTCGCTTGGCAACTCCTCTTAGTGGCTAGCTACTTTGGGGTTCCTGTGGCACTCCTCATAATGAGTTTCTGGGCAGATCCCAATTACTTCCCACAGTTGAAGCAGTCAGGGATTTATGTCCTCAAAGACTGCAGATTTGTTTGTACTTAGTGTAAATTGATAAATTTTAAGGCTCTCTCAGCGTCATGAACTGAGTTGGGTTGATTACTTGGTATGGTGTATTTGTTTGTCTATTTTTCTTATATTTGGTAGCTGCAAATGGTTTATGAATTCATCATATTGTGGTTGTGTATGCAAGCATTAAATAATCATAAATTGTGAACAAGTACAGTTTTTAACCCTGAATGTTTATGGCCTAACTGGATGACTACCTCACACTGATATTCCTCTTGAACCAAGAGAGGGTGTTGGGCTCTCAACACAATGGGACTAAGCCCATCCACAGATCCACAGGTCACCTCCCAGATGCAAGGTTGGTCAATAGGGAGGATGCTTAGCACCGTGAGAAGCCCTCCTTCTCTACCCCCTCTACCTTCCAGGTCATCTGGTTTTAATGGTTTGGAAAAATACTCAATGAAGGGCCTAGATCTATATGAGCTTGCTCTTCGTCGTATCCTAGAATACCCTGAAGGGTGATGAATGGGTAGAGGAGGAAGGGTAAGCAAGACAATTAGTATTAGGTTGATTTTAGTTAAGCTACATTCATTTGATTAAGCCATTAAATTTTACTTGGAATTTACACATTGTTTGTAAAAGAAATTGCAGAAAATTGAAACAAAAACTGAAATTGAAGTAGTGTGCTGGACAGAGGCGGCTAAGGCGCACTGACAGTCCCTATAAAACTGAAATTTAAGCTCTGTTTGACAGACCACACATTTTTGATCAAATATGGCAAGGGGGCCGTAAGATGTTTTCAGAAACGGGTGAAGGGGTCCCACAGATTTCACAGACAGTTGCAATCTATGTTTCTGAGTGAGGTCGGACCTTTCAAGGGATTAAGTGTGCCCTGGGTGTGCCTGTTTGGCCATTAAGTGTGCTCTCATCCCTTGTTCAGGCTCGATAAGTGCAACTTGCCTCGGATTTGGGGTTTTTTCAGATTGAGAGTCAGATCCGGCTTACAGTAACCTGTACTGTGGCCAAACTGACTCGGATTTGACTAGCAGAGGCTTCAACAGTACTAATAACTGGAAACAAACTGAATTTAAACTGAATTTGACATGAAATTTTAAAAACTAGGGCAAAACTTGAAAAACTTGAAATTTTAAAAATTTGGACCAGGGATCCTGTGGGATCAACCTGGTATGGTTGCCAGTTCTGTAGCAAGGATTTCTCCTCGCTACAGGGGAAAGAATGGCTCCCTTCTGTCTATAGGTCAGAAGGGTAGGTTCCTGCTTGGAAAAGACTGAAAGGAAAAATGGAATGTAAAGAACAGTAAGGAAAACAAAAATGGATAACCCCTCTGCACACAAGGTTAGGGTTTCACTTCCAATAACCTGCAAACAATCTATTAAGCTATAGTAAACCAAAATACCTGCAAAACTAGTTATGAAATAAACCTGCAAATGAAATCATGGGTTAGAAAACAAAGAAACTACTAAGCAGATAAACAAAACCAAAAAACACAATTATACCTTCTCTTTGGGTGGAAATGGGCCACCATGCCCTAGCTTGTGGAAGCACCTCTCTTGGATGGGGGAGTTATGGCTCAATGAATATGGAGGAAAGAGAGTGTGGGTGGCTTGAGAGACAAAGGGTCTCAAGGCATCCACGGGCAGCATAACAGTATACAAGGGAGAAGTGCTTTGAGAGTGACCCCCCACCCTCCTTTTATAGCTTTTTTGGAGGTTTAGGGTTTTAAGCCCTTGGTCCGGGCTTTAGCCCCTTTCACCCTAATCTTAGCTCTTTTTAGGGTTTTATCCCCTTTTTGGGGGCTTTAGCTCCTAGGAGAGTATTTTAGGCTCTTTTTGGGGGTTTTTAATCCCTTTTCTTCATCCTTAAGCATTTTTTAGGGTGTGGGGGTCTAATGGAGGGTCATGAAGTGGTGTCCTTGGGTGGTGTAGATCATGGAGAACTTAGTGAGGGATTTTTTGGGTTAACAGTTTTGGTTGAACCTATTTGACCATGCTTCTGCATATTGTAAGTCATTCAAAGTGTTGGTCATCGACAACATCAATTTCCTTCTTGTCCTTCGACCATTGTTTCTTTTGTTCTTTAAGTATGTTTTGAAGCAACATGTCCAATTCATTATCCTTAGAATCTAAAACAGACTAAAAGTTTATTTGCATCTGTTTCTACTTTTTTCTCTTCTTACTTTTCTCACCTTGAGTTTGTTTCTCATTTTCTTATGAGGGAGCAGGTGTGGATGAGGTACCTAGAGCAGAGGTGTTTAGGGGTATGAATATTGAAATAGTGGTGGTCGGTAATGATTTAGTAAGTAGAGGTTAAAGTGTAGGGTTAGAGATCATCGAGGGAAGCAAAATCAGGGATACTTTGGCACAGTTGGTCGGGGTAGTTGTTATGGTGGTCGACTCATAGGAAGTGGAAGATTCTAAGGGTAAAGTTGTAGAAGTGGGTTTTGTGTGGATTGTCTAGATGGAAGCTGCAATAGTAGTTGGTCCATACATGTCTTCAGTAGAATCGGTGGCAGACAGGTTTGTGAAATCATATGACTCATGAGAAATTTCCTCAATGATTACAGTGTGGAAGCCTATGTTCCCTGGAAGCTTTGGTAGTTTGAAGGTTTTTTTAACTTTACTTGCTTTAGGTGGGGATAAAGGATGGAATTTAGGTGGGAATGTACCTATTAGAATGGGTTTCTTGATAACATATATTTTCAATTTGGGGAAGTATTGGGAAGGAAATTCTTGGAATTATTTCTGGATAGAGTTGGCCTGAGTGGAAGATTTGAAAATTTCTAGTTCAATGTCTTGAGGTTGTACTTCCGTAAGTGTTTTTGTAATAGTGGTCGGTGATGTCAGAGGGTAATTGTCGAGGACATTGACATGGTTTTCTGGTTGATATTTAAAATGGAATTTTAACTTTTTGGATAGGGATTTTACCTTTTGACGCTCCTCCTCCTCAGCCATTTTTTCTCAATTTGTTTCTTAATGGTGACTAGGTTGATGATCGAGTCCAAGATAACTTGTTCAAAATCCTCTTGCAGTTATTTTGGCTCGTCTTTGGTCAGTGTAATCCAACTCGACTTCCTCTTTTTTGAGTGCCTGTATTTAATGGTTTTCTTCATTATGTATATTTTCTCTGCCACAATGTTGATTTTCTCGATTGACATTTCAGGAGGTGACTACACCTCTGGTTCATTTTATTCTATTGATTCATCCAATATTTATATTTTCTTCGTCGACTTAGGTTGGGTATTTGACACGACTATGGATAGAGGATTTTATTCTTCTGCTTGGGGTCCAAAAATTTCAATGTATAGGTTGGCTTCAAAGGCTTCTTCCTTATAACTGTTAGTGAGTGGTTCTTTGATATAAATATATTTTATCCATGTTATATTTGTGATACAATAGGCCATGTTGGATTGTACTGAAAGATACTGGAAAATGTATTTGATTTGAGTGTAATAATCTAATTATTTTGCATTCCTATTTGTTCCTTACATGAACCAAACTTTGGTGTAGTTGAGTTCCAGCTGGATGTGTGCGTTCGGTGGTATACTTTGATAAATGGTTTGAGGAACCGTCCATATTGAAAAAATAGTTTTCAAGAATTGAGTCAAGTTTTTAAGCCACATCATGGAAACCTTAGGGCCTTGAGTGCATCCCTGAGGATGAAAATCTCTAAATTTATACATTATATAGATGGATGTAGATGTGAAGCAGGTCACTAGCTGTATATATTTTGGACATAGCCAACTAGATAAAAAGATACGTGAATCTTATTGGCGACCCTGTTTCTTGACACTTTGCACAAGTTGATTGAATGACTCTGGCCAAATACTCTTCTTAGTTGAATATATTTTCTTCTATTGCAATATCCTTAACTGCTTCCAACATATCTAGTCAAAGGTCGGATGGCTGACTTGTGTTTGTGAGACAGATAGAGACAAGGATGGAAGTATATATATATGTTTGGTATTGGATTTTATTGATTACTAACCTTCAGGAATTATTTCCCTTGGTGATCCGGTAAAATATTCTACCAAATTCGGCTTGGGTTTGATTGGTACTGTAGCTCCCTGATTCGAAAGGTCGGTGATAGAATTTATAACAGAGACATTGATTTTGACTGGCTTATAAAACCAAAGATTTCCTTTGTGATATCTACTGACAATATATTGAGCAATGAGGTATTTTAAGCCATCAAATTTATCCAGCAGAGGCGCTCCCAAATAGTGACATATTGTTTCTACTACTAACTTGTTTGCCTCTTGAGTCCATATATCATCTCGAATTCCCCATTTTCTTAAGTCATTGCAATTCTTTTTCCACTAATGTTCTTCTATTTTTGTTTTTCTGATCCTGAGAAGTCAGGATTTTAAGGGTGTAATGGTGGCTTCTTGTTATTCATAGTGAATTTTTTTTGCAGATTTCATGGATTTGGTCAAGGACGCTTTCTTTGGGTCTATTTTCTTTTTTGGTGATGAAATAATATCTGCAATCGCTAAGGTTTCAGAATCAATGTGTGAATGATCCAATGTTTTGCAAAATAGCTCCTAGTTGTACTTGAGGTATCTTTTTATAGGATGTTGGTGGAGAGCGCCATTTATTTCAGTAAGTGAGTGCATTGAATGTGGATTTTTTGATGTCCAAATGGTTCGTACATGCGAAGAGTTTTTCTCTTCATGGCTCGTTTGTCGATCACCATAACTTCATCATTGTGGTCAGCCATAATAGAGTTCTCATTGAGAGGGTCAACTAATTTCCTTGATGGTTAGATGTTCCTTTGTTCATTGTTGGTTGAGTTCTTGACATCAGTTAGAATTAGTTGTGTCTTTGTATGTTATCTTCTAGTTAGGATTTCCTTTCTCTCCAAGTTCCAATTTATTGTCCTCATGCTACCTGATAATGTCCATGTCTTAGAATATTATTATGTAGTAATGTTATTAAGTTAGTTTTCTATAACTACTTTTTCTTTTAGATGCTAAACTAATTATTAGAAAACTTATTAATGATTATAAAACTTTGGGCATGGTGTTCGACCGAATGGTGATACATCCATTCATTCGGTGTTTTTCCTATTTATGCTCTATATACTTTAAGTTGGGTGTTGTTGAATACTTTTATAAAGATATTACCTTGCAGCATTTTCAGTTAGAATGATCCATTGTTATTTAATTCTTCAACTATGTATGGTCTAAGCTAATCTATATGAAACTTCTTTGGTTTCCCCTTTATTCGACTATCATAGAGTAATACCAAATCTCCAGTTGATACATATTTCCTTTTTATATTGTGGCCATGCTATGATTTTTGTTGTTGCTTTTGGATTTTTTGATGATGTATTTCTATATGTCGTTTCTCCTCCAGTTTTGATAAGTCAAAATTTCTATCTTCAACTTCTTTGAAACTGTAAAGGTGAAGTATTTCAATGATTATTGGTGATTGTTTCCTGAAATGTAGAGGTGCGACTCTTTCTTTCCCATAGACTAATTTAAATGGCGTTTTCTTGGTCAACCATTTGTAAGTTGTGCAATATGTCCATAAAATAGTAGGTACCATGTTGTTCCAGTCGTCTTTATCGATACTACATAACTTTGTTAATCCTTTAGTCAGAGCCTTGTTAAATTATTTGACAACTCCATTCGACTGTGGATGATAAGCGATGCTCTTTTCGTGGCTGGTCATAAATTGTTTTAGCAGTATGGAAATGGTTTTATTAATGAAATGTGTTCCTTTTTCACTGGTACATCCTTCGAAAGGTTCTGATTCATCCCACTTTATCACATACTCGACTACAGTAATAATGTATCTTGCACCAGTTCATCCACCAGGTATTGCAAATGGACTGACAAAGTCAATTGCACACATTTCAAAAGTTAAACTTGGGTTAACAAATATCAGTGGCATCTCATTAATTGGTAGTGGTCATCCTAATATTTGGAATTTCTCACATTTGTTTAATTATATTCTGCAGTATTTGTGTAACATCGTCCACCATAAACTAGATTGCAATATTTTTATGGTTGTCTTGCCGACTTGATAGTGTCCTCCAGCATGTTCGTTGTGTGATTTATTGATTATATCTTGTTGTTAATGTTCAAGAGCACATCATATGAGTACCTCATATGTTCATATCTTGTACATAAATCCATTTATGAGTGTATATGGTGCAACTTTCATGGAAAGTATTTTTTTTCCTTTCTGGCATTTCTTTAGGAGCTAGACCTTGATCTAGAAATTGTGCTATATCTTCTAGTTCCCTCAAGACAAATTCGAATATGAAAAAGTGCGTCAAGTTTCTCATCGTCAATATCAACAAGATCTTCCCCTATTTATTTCCTCGATAGGTGGTTGGCTTCGAAATTACTTTTCTATAGCCAGACAACTATTTCAAATTCAAATTCTTGAAATAAGAGAATCCATTTGCATAGGCGTTCATGATGGAGTGGTTTGTTCACCAAATACTTAAGTTCTTGATGGTGTGTATAAAATGTAAATATATTATATATTAAATAATGTAGATATTTTTGTAGGGAAAAGATCATTCCCATATCTTCACGTTCTGTGGTTGAATAATTCTTTTCTGTTTTATTCAGTTTCCAACTGGAATATGTGTTGGGATAATCTATTCCATATTATCCTGGTCATCTAAGTATAACGCTAAATGTGATCTCATATGCGTCGATATGTACATGGAACCTGGTGGAACAATTAGGGAATCTAATTATTGATACTTCAAAAAGTATTTGTTTTAACAACTCAAAATATTCTACACATTATTGAGACTAGATAAACTCTTGGTTGTCCTTCAATAACTCTTCTAGTGGATACATGATGTCAAAGTAGTATATTATAAAAATTTTGTAGTATCTTATATGAAAAAGGAGTATCCTAACTCCTAAATTTATTAGGATGTATAGGTGGTTTGAGTTCAAGGATAACTTTAATCTTGGAAAAATTGACTTTAATTCCTTCCTTACAAACAACGTGTCCCAATAATATACCAATTGGTGTAGCAAATATGCATTTCTTAATGTTCAGAGATTGTTGGATCTATTGGCATCATTCAAGCATTAGTCAAAGGAAATGAATGTGATCTTTGAGAAAGGATTATATCATCCAGTCATCAAAGTAGACTACCATTGTTTTGTATAGATATTCCTGAAATGCTTTAAAAACTCTTATAGAGATTGAATACTACAGGTGCATTGTTTAAACCAAATGGCATTACTCTATATGCAAAAGATCCAAATTCACACAAAAAATTTGTTTTATGTTGGTCTTCTTTTGCAATGGGAACTTGGTTAGATCCTGAGAAAATGTCAATGATTGAGTAACATTCATGTCAAGTGACTCTATTAATAATTTATTCTATAAAGGGTGTCGGGAATGGATCGGTTAATGTTACTTTATTTATCCACCTGAAGTCAACAAAAATTCTCAGTCTGGTTGGGTCTTGCTTCTTTGGTTGCATGACCATAGGATTGGCCCACTCAGGCTATTCCATAGGGTATATGATCACTCCAACTAGCATATTGTCAATTTATTTATTTACATTATCTTTATACTTGTGCACTAGCTTCTATGGACACTTTTTGATTGGTCAAGCAGATGGTTTTATGCCAATTTTCATTTCTCCCATTTCTTGTACTAATCCTTTTAGATATCTATAATATCTTACAAAGGAATCTTGGTATTCCTTCAGCAGGTTTGTAATTTCATCTACTTGCTGGTCTAACCAGTAATCTCCAATTTTAGCCAATTTTGGTCAACTATCGTTGGAGATGTTGACTTCTTTTATCTTAATTTTGGCGTCCATCCATTCAGGTGCTTTTGTTTCATTAATTAGTCCACTACCTTCTTTGAAATTTGTAAATATTTGTGGGAAATGATCCTCGGATGTTATCCTTTCTGGTTCTTCTTTTTGTTTCGAGCTAAGTTCCTTCATTATAGTCTTAACATTTTTTCCAACCAATGGATGGTGCTTTTTCAAACCAAAACTTTTCCCAAGTGTTTTATCATTCTCCTGGTTTAGTCGAGTTAACTATTGCAATGGTTTGGTCAATATTTTGTTAGATGTTGATTGTGGCCAATCTTCCAATATGTTACTTTCTTTCGACTATAAAGTATTTTTATCTCTTAAATTGCTTCTTTGATAATATATTATGCAGGTGTAAACGAGAAATATTTAATAAAGTTTTCTTTAATTTCTTTCCAGATAAATGTTTATCCTCTAGCTTCTTCCATATTATACCACTTATTAGGAAAATATTTGGGTGTGTTAGGGAATAAGTGAGGGTATAGTCATTCATATCGGTATCGTTCCTTTCTCCATTCTTTTTAACATAAATTAATATGCTTAGATGGATCTTGGCCTTGGAGTAATTTTGGTATTTGTGCTTGTGTGATAAGATTATTTACTCCAAATCATTCAATGAAATTTGTTGAAGTAGTTGTCCAAGTATGTAGTCAATATTGGTGTGTGTACCACCATCTTGCTACTTGGCCTGTGAATGTTTCAACTAAACTTTGTAATCGGCCTTGTTCACCCACATTTTTAGATATTTATTAGATATGAATAGTTGGCGATTCACATTCTTTATACCTCAATGAAGGAACATTAGTTGACTATTTCTTTACTGGTATAGTAGTCAGATACTATTTTATTCTATTCTAATTATTTTTTAGGAATGATATATATTGTTAAGCACTTTTGTAAAAAAATTCCTCGTATCACTTCTACTGACTAACATTCCCACACTTGAGCTTCATAATTTTCCATTTTCTAGTCATAGAGATAAGAGTTAGAGTTATTTACGAATAACATAGGTAGACCTAAATGGAGTTCTCTGTAATTGTTAGGCTTGATGATATATTAATTATTTTGGACTATTTGGTATATCTGTCAAATGTCATCATTGGTGTCATCTGGTTTTGCCCATGGTTTTCCTTGAGATGGGTTAATTGGGACAATGGCCTTCTTTCCTTCTCCTTTTAATTTAATTCCTTCTTTTTCTAATGAAATGGATTCTTTGATTTCTCGACCCCATGTTTGACCAACTAGTGTAGGGAAAGATTTGGATCCTTCTTAAGGGTCAATAATTTCAAATTTGATGGTTGTATTTATCACTGTGATTGAGGTTTTGATGTTTTTCCATACTCCAATAAGTTTGATTAAGCCTTGATCTTACAGTTTAAGATAAATATTGAAATCTACCAGTCTGATTCGACCATTTTTTTTCCATGTCGATCTTGTCATTATGTTTTCAGGAACCAAAGTTGAGAACGAATTTTTTAATGCAGAATCCTTCTACTTCTAGGACGACAAGAGGGTAAATTCCAATTTTATCCCTTTGATTTAATGTGCATAAATTTTTATCATCTTTTTTGCTTTCAGGGTTAATTCTTATAGATTTCATTAAATCAATTAGTCGTGCAATGGCATCTTCTTTGGTTGACACGTTAAACAACTCATTAAATGATTTATTTTTACTTTCTTCATTCATTTCTTCAGATGAAAGTTGTGTAAATATTTTTGATGCATTATTAAAGATTATATTATGCTTCCATGGATTAGGGTACTCCTCTTAATATCTTTGTATCTTTTCAATGTGATTTCTTCCAGTGTTTGTTCCTTGTCTAGTGACAAGTTGAAAATTTTTAGTAAGAGCTGCATTATGTTTAGGAGCACAATTCAAAAAGTTAACATTTCTTCTTTTATTTAGTGCATCAAGCATTATGGGACAATCTTCTAAATTATGCTCACGAACACCACATTTTGTACATAATTTTAGATCTGTTCTATCTTTCCATGGATAGTTAGGACTTAGATGGTCCTCACTATAGCATACAAAGCATCATGATTTTCCATGTCTAAATGGTTGGTATCCTCGGTTATTGTTTCTTCCTCAACCATTGTATCCTCCTCATCAATTGTTTTTGTTGTTGATGATGTTATTTCTTCATTCGTCGTTGCGGTCATCTAGACCTTTTTGCTTAACTGTTTGTCTGGTATACCATATGGTATCCATCTCTAGTATTTAATTTCTTGATGCATGCTATGGTGTGTTGATTTGTTCGAAATTGTCCAAACAACTTGGGATTGATATTGTCGGCATTATAAACACAGTCTGTGGTCAAGTTAGGTTTGAATATTTCACATATATTGCATAAGTAAGTTGTTTGCATCTTCTAAAAATTTTCTGGTTTTCTCTCCTCAGGGAATATAACTAGTACTTATTCAATTTGGTATAACTCCATTTGATATGTCTTTGCATGATATCTTCTTTGTTCATCGTATGGGAAGTTTTCCTTGGTATGGACTTCTTTTTTACAAGTTGAGCACCATAAGTCATTATGTTGCATTGTTGAGTGCTGGGATTTATTACCACCTAAGTTGTACTTAGTGGTTTTTATCAAGTGAGCCCGGTGAACCGGATAGGGCTAACTTGTTCGGACTTCAAAAAGACCTTTGGAAGTACTTCTGGGAAGTGCTTGTTGTACTATATCACATGTTCATACCCCATGAGGGAATTGTAATAAATGTTCTAGCATGATAGTGTCTGTAAAAGACTCGGTCTCTTAGACTTTATTTGTCAATCCGATCAGCCCAGGGTGTTTTTTTCTCTTGGTTATTATTGGTTGTTGAACAAACGACTGATAATTTTTGAGTTTTTCACTCCATACCTCCAAAGTTGGGGTGGTCGGCTTGGCATTTAGGCCTATTG
>LPNX011155306.1:238340-310911 GCA_001517045.1 Pseudotsuga menziesii
ACTTTGTGCTTTCATGTGTATCTTCGTATCTTGTCATCTTGATTGCTTATAGTTAAAATATTCAAACTCCTAAATAACTGATTCAGTATAACATCATTACACTAAGAAATCATCCTTAGTAACTTAATAGGGTC
Source organism: Pseudotsuga menziesii (assembly GCA_001517045.1). Classification (NCBI taxonomy): domain Eukaryota; kingdom Viridiplantae; phylum Streptophyta; class Pinopsida; order Pinales; family Pinaceae; genus Pseudotsuga; species Pseudotsuga menziesii. Next base: position 238,475 of record LPNX011155306.1, read on the forward strand.
TACCCCCCTTGGCTTCGTTAGGATTTGAGCCTAAACGGAGGAGTCAAGAACAAGGTGACAGCCTTGACTCGAGACTTGCCCCCAAGGACACACTGAGTGGCTTGAAGATTTCTGCCACGTGATCTAGGTGTGTGAAAAGGCGGCAACAGGATTATTATTAATCCTCCCTTTGACCACACAAGTATATTAGTTTATTTACCTAGATTAGGAGGTCTTCATCACTTCATTAGTGCATGGGGGACACATCTAGTGGACATATAACACTTACTGTGCCTGTCTACATGAATTTTGGTGCTCCAGAGATCAATCCCTATAATTTAGGAACCCACTTAGAGTGCCACCAATAGTCTCCAATAGTTGTATCCAATAGGTATTCAATTATTTCTAGTTGTGCTTTGATCCCTGTCGGTTAGATCACTCCCAGTGTCTCTAGCAGTGGTTTCCATGATTCAATAAAAGTAGGGCACCTTTGTTCACCTACCCTCTTCAGTTAATTGGTTGTGAGCTCCTTTAGTGATCTGAAGTTGCATTAGTGAGCTATAGTTGTGATTTTCCCACACCGAGTTAGCTCTCGAGTCATCCCAGGTTGATAGATTCAACTTCCTCTTTAGTTATTTAAATTCTCCTATATATACTACCATTGTATTACATATTATTGATTGAATATGTCTTGATTAATACCGATTAATGGATTATGATTATTATTCCAATTATTGGTCTCATGAGTGTTTTTATTTTTCATGAATTATTGATTTGAGTTACTCAATATGCTTCTCTCTCTCTTCTACAATTCTTCACTTGAATTCTACAGGATTGATGATCCTATGGTTCATTGAATTTTACATGGTATAATAGTTGGTATCAAGGCCAACATCAAACCTCAAAAGGTTCCATTGATGCATCAGAAGCCAATGGGATCCACATAAATCCTAGAATTATTGCCTTGATCCCTTTGGATTATGTCCATAGAAGTATATCCATGTGTGTTGCACCCAGATAAAGTGTGCATGTCAAAGTGGAGAGTGTTTGGTCTAATTTGATTCAAATTGATTTGTTTTTGCAGGTACAATTTCAACAACAAAATTTGAAAATATCAGCCAACTTTGAAGAGGAAACATGACCTCTATAGATCATCTTAGAGGGCCTACCATAGCTTTTTTGAAAGGTCTTTCCGTGATCTGAAATGGTTTTTTCATAGAATTCAATTTGAGTCTCTGGTTTGAAAGATATGTTCAATTGAATATTGGAGGTTTGCAACAACTCGCATCCGTCCGTACCCTCTATTTTGGCTTGATATTTGTCACTCCATATGATGATATAGGTAAAGTTCCTTAAATGGATTGAAATATATCTTTGATATCTCAAATGGGTGTCCGACATAATTTGATTTCGTTGATTGTAGAAGAAGTTGTGATTGAATTGGCAACATGACATCAATCATATTTTTGAGTTTTTATTTAAGCTTACATACATGATTTGATTTACATGTACAACTTATTGGATTCAAAGTTGTTCCTGCATTTGAAGAATAAAATTCTAGAAATATCTATTATACAACTTCAATATGGATTTGATATCAGTTCCTCCTCTATCACCATTCAATTATGTTGAGTGGAAATTGAGTATGGTTGCATATCTCAAGATCCATGAGCTCTTTGATGTGTCTATTGGAGCTATGTCAATTCCATATTCTGATGATGAGAAGTCTACATGGTTCAATAAATGTGACAAAGAATATGGATCCATGTGTCTAGAAATTCCACCAAGGATGCGCTATCTCATTGATGTTGTTGAATTCCCAAGTGAAATATAGTCCATATTGGACAAAGCATTTGGTCATTAGACTAAAAAGATTAGCACAAAGCATTGGGATGGCACATCTAAAATATCCTTGCAAGATCCTCCAGTCTCCATTACTTCTCCTAAATATGAATTTGTTCAAGATGAAGAAATAGCATAATATTCAACTCATTCAATTCGAATTTGTGAAAGTATCCTTGATGAGACTCCTTCTATTACTGCTATAATTTTTTTTGAGAAATTTTATGTCTCATGTTTTCATGCAACTAATCCAGAAGAGGATATTTGAACTTGCATTGTTGAAGAAAAAATCTCCTTCCATACCACTTAGTCATTCTCCAGTGATTCTTCAATCCTAAATTCTGTGCAAAGTTTGCCAGTGACTACTCAAGGAGACGAAGAGAAATTCGATTGCTCTATCTCCACTCATTATGCTGGTGTGCAGAGAAGTGATGTTTTTGATATTATGGAACAAATATCATATTTTTGGAGTAATCCATTCACCCTCAAATATCTAGTGCTTCCAGTGAATTCCTTCTTAACCACTTGCAACAATACTTCGAGTTTTGCTGAAGAAGGAGAAAATTGTGCATTTTCCATCTCAATGGTGCACTTGGGAATTTTGTTCCACATTATTTGAGCTTCTCTCACCTTATTTGGTTCAAAGTTAGAGTTTCAATGCCTCCAAGTTATGTTTGTAATTGATCTAATCAATTTTGGTGTGAAAAATCAAGCACCTCAAGTCTCTTTCAAATTTACTGATGGGTAGCCAATGTCAGTTTCTTCTTATGAGCTTGATGATATTAAATTTTGTGAATTTTTGGATATTTTGGAAGTTATATCATATTATGGAGCTCAATGATTTGCTCTCCATGGTCCCAGGCCTCCTCCTCCTTCCTACTCTATCACATGCTCATCTCCTCACAATGCTAGAAAATATGGAGACCTCTTGCATTCCCTTGGATGCTTGATCCTCACATTTGGAGCTGATTTTAATTCACATGGTTTGAAGTATCAAGCAAATAAAGGCTCATTTGGACCTGATTCTAAGATCAAGTTGAATGAGCACTCACTTTTTCTTTTTTTTAGATTATCTCAGTTGCTCTACATGGTACCAAAATCTATTATGCAGCTGTCTATGTTCCTGATCAAGTCGAGCATATTCCTCTTCTTCCCAAGAAGAAAATTTCTCCAGACATGTAATCAAGTTCACACATACTTGGATTTGGAGAAGTTTATTTCTAGAGTATCTCATTGTCCACGTTTGAGGAAGGATTTTCCTCATGCGGTTTTTCCTTTTTCCTCATTTTACATGGATAAATAATTTTTTACATTTAGATTGTAATGAGAGACCCTTGGTCTTAGTTACCAAGGACCAAGTTGTCCAATGTTAGGATTAAAGGGAGGTGTTGGGATTATAATTAATCTTCCCTTTGACCACATAAGTCTATTTGTTTATTTCCCTATATTAGGACGTCTTCATCACTTCACCAGTGCATGCAGGACACATATAGTGGACATCTACCACTTACTATGATTGTCTACATGAATTTTGGTGCTCCTGGGATCAATCCCTATAATTTAGGAATCCACTCAGAGTGCCACCAAGAGTGTCCAACATTTGACTCCAATAGGTATTTAGTTATGTCCAGTTGTGCTCTCATCCCCATCAATTATATCACTCCTAGTGTCTCTAGCACTAGTTTCCATGATTTAAGGGAAGTAGGGTGTCTTTGTTCACCAACCCTCTTCAGTTAACTGGTTGTGAGCTCCTTCAGTGATCGATAGTTGCATTTGTGAGCTCTAGTGTTGATGTTCCCACACTGAGTTAGCTCCTGATTTAGTCCAGTTTGGTATATTAAACTACCTCTTTAGGCATTCAAATTATCCTATATGTACTACCATTGTATTACATATTATTTACTAAATATGTGTGGATTAATATCGATCAATGGATTATGATTATTCTTCCAATTATTTTTCTCATGAGTGTTTTTATTCTTCATGAATAATTGATATGAGTTACTCAATATACTTCTCTCTCTCTCTCTCTCTCTCTCTCTCTCTCTCTCTCTCTCTCTCTCTCTCTCTCTCTCTCTTACAATTATCCATTTGAAATTTGTAGGCTTGACGATCCTATTCTTCATTGAATGTTACATGCCGTGATTGACTCATCCAGATGTATAGTCTGTGTTTGATTCGACCTGTAATGCTTTCTTCATGACTAGTTAATATGATGTGTACTCATTCATTAATATTTGTGTCTTTATTCTTTGTTGGAGTCCATTGATGAAAACTTTAATTACTAGGGAAGGATCAAGCTTAGAAGGCATCCGAATCAGAATATATTTGAATCTTGAGTCATATTCTCTGATAGACTCCCCTATTCGTTTCTTGATTTGCTTGAGCTTGTGTCCCGCCATGTGCTTTGTATCATTAACTTGGAAAAATTCCAAGGAATTGTCTTTTATTTGTTGTTTGGACATAGGATCTTCTTCCAAAAATTTTATGTACCATGTTAGCACTTTGTTTCTAAATCCACCTGCAAACTGGTTAATTTGATGATTTTACTCCTCAATTAGGTTATCTTTCCACAAGGATTCACATACAAACAAATTCTTTTTAGGGTCCCTGTCCCCATAAAAAATAGGGGTATTAACACAAACTCAATAATCCATTGTGTTAGATTTTTTCGAACATATGAAAGATGATGAAATACTAGACACGCTTACTATTTGTCGAATATTGTTGACCTCTTGTGACTTAGACCCATACCATACCAAACATACTTCTTCGACAAACTCGTCATCACTAAGTCAATTCTCTGACAATTTAGGCAGTTCAATCAATAATGTTGCTGGCAAGGGGGGAACCTACAAGTATTCCGAGTAAAATAAGTTAAATGAGTGTCCACCAAATTTCAGAGTAAAAGTAATCTAGTTACCTCAATATATCCTTTGGATCATCAACCGGTTGGTATTTTTTCCACCTTGGTAATCCATATACTATAATTGCTAGACATTAGTCCCATGTCGTGCTCAACTATTTATCTAATGGTAAGTTCAATGTTATTATCATAGGTATTGTATTGATGGGGGTCAAGCCTTTTGGGATTGTAATACACAAATTTTATGGGTCCATCAGCATCATGTGTGGTCATTCCTTGGGTGTCAACACCTCACCTTCCCCATCTGGTCGATTTTTCCTCAACTCAGGTAGGACTTTCGGTTTCCTAACCATATCACTCATTTTATTTATGCCTCTTTTTGTGTGTATTGGATTGGAAATATCCCTTTTATATTCACGTCACTTGCACCTCATTTCTCATTTAATCTTTTGTATGTTTGGTGTTTGTTTGAGACTGGCTAGATAAACTTTTCATTGGATAATACTTGATTTTTTACAGGGCTTCATTCTTTGTCTTATTTCATCGACTAGACTTTTATACCCTTTTACTCATAAGATATGGTTGAATATCCCCCCATTGTAGACTCAACGATTATTGTTCGGTTGTGGTTGGTCTGGAAATGGTCATCATTTACATAGAAAGTACTCCCATTGTCGTTCATTAATAAATTTATCCAAATATTTTTTGTTTTGATGCCAAATTGTTGAATCAAGTGTACCCAACGATGGTTGTGGCTCAACTATATGGCTAACTCCATTGTCAATAAGGAATTTATATAACATTGTTGGAATAGATCATAGGAAGCCTTCATGTAGGTCAATATAGAATTTCCTTTCGACTTCTTCAAGAGATGTTTGATATTCTACGGCTTGGTCTTCATAGGAATTTTTGCATACCTTTTTGAGCCACTCATATAACACCGTTGTAGAGTGTGTGCATCAATACTATCTCATTCTTTTTGTCTAAATTGGGAAAGAAAAGAATCTAACAACTTCTTAATTTCACGGGGAATAGATTCTATAAATTTCTCATGTGATTCACTGAAATTATACAATGAAAGGTAATAGCCTTCTAGCCCCTTGGAATGAGAAACTCAAAATACTCCCTAAGAAATTATATCATCAATTCCCCTCAGATCAATAATCAAGGTTAACAATAGTATCTCTAAGCGAATATCCACCCGTAGGAACTGAGATATACCAAGAACTACAACCTTCCATGTATACTAAGGAACTATTAAGGAATTTAATAGACATCTAAGGAAATCTAGACTATATGCCTTAGTCTAAATTGGATAATATTTTAGGATCTTAAAAATGGGATCGAGTCCATTAGAATATGCTAATTGGAAAAGTATACAGGAACCATGGAAGTTTGCAATGGAGAAATAGTTACCAATGCAGGAATTGGGAGGACAACTACAAGAGTTACCAGCTAAATATCCAAGAGGTACATCCCATACCCATAAAAAGGATATGTGGGAAAAAAAGAACAAAATGACAAAAGTTGCATGCGATTCAAGATCGTGGGTAGTCTGTCAAGGAAGGAAGCTAAGCCACACCCCAGTTTGACCCCGTAATATAATTTGTATATTATTGATGTAAAGGATATAATCTATAATCAAAAGGTATGTAAAATCTTATCCCTTTTGGATTGATAGCCCCATCTCGGGGGTGTCCTATCAAGGTAATATTTGGCTTGACAATGCCTATGGATAGGAGTAACGTCCTTCACCTGTATCCAGTTTGAAATCATTTTGATTAAAAGATAAGTATCTACCTTTGTATACGAATGCCATGGTTTAATTATGTGTTTGCATATTTAAATTCATGAAAATGCATGGAATGGAGTGTATGTTTGTTCTTGAATTTCTTATAAAATTATAATAAATGAATAAGATTATCTAGGCCACCATATTCATTTACTTTTTGCTATCAAAACTAAGGAAAAAACAAATTGGATGTGAATGGGTAATTTAAACAGAATTTGAGCACCCTGAGGTATCAAATCCATGTTTTCCAACACTAGACTGAATGGGACGGAATTTGATTCTACAAGAAGAATTAGAGGTTGCACAAAACAACAAAAATTAAATTTTTTAGAATTGAGTCAGTTCTGTGTAAATTGGGTAAATTTTATAGATTGCATGTTAGCTATTTGGTGGAATGTCCATAGGAAATTCAGGTGAAAATTCGAACCCATGCCAAACATTACAATCTTTGTTTTTTGACATGAAAATTTCTATTAACGGGAAAGAGGCCATCAAAATTCTATACTGGCCAAGTGTAAATTTATGTTCCAAGTGTGATTTAATCGTGGACATATATTTATGAAATAATTCCAGTTGGAATCCACTTAAACCATATATATATATAAAGAAAAATTGAAAATTAAGCGTTTATATAAATTTTGGAAAAATTTAATATGGAATCGACGTTGGCCACATGTATAGGTATGACATGGTCCACTCATGTGTGACAGGTGTGATGTTGTATAGCCAAGATAGAATCATACGTTTTCAAATGGGATCCCCAACACCATCATTCCATATTACATCATGCAATTTTAATAGGATGATCATGATCGTTCGAGTAGAATGGAGGTGATAATAGTTTATGATAAGGAGTTTTCGTAGATAGCTCATATTAGATCGTGAATCTTATAACTTGTAATTTGAGCCATTCACACAAGAGAAAAAGTACCCAAGGTTTAATTTGAGGTTCATGTCATCGATGGGCCAGATTGAATGAGAAATTTGGGTCAAGAAAGATCTCATCGTTCGTGCAAAACAGGATGAATGTGAAGTGATAAAGGTGATCATCTCATCAATGTTGGATATTTGATAAGACAAATCCCATCATCTGATCCTAACCATTAGCAGAAAATGAAAGTGCACAGGGATATGATAAAGATATTCCACCGTCAATGGATGAGATTTAATCTAGGCCACAGTGATATTAGGTTGTGGTCATTTGTGCAAGTAATGTTAGTGAAAAAAGGAAAGGTTGGAAAAGAGTAAAAAATATTACTATGAGTGTACACGAATTAATAGAAAATGGCACCGAATTCGAAATTTAATATCAGGTACCAGAAATAAAAAAAAACATAGACGAACTTATGAGCTATATAGTGTATAATAAATTGAGTTTACATTTAGTTTATGACATATTCATGGTGTATAACATCCTTCATATAAGTGAGATGTTCTATGTAAGTTTGCAAACCCAACATCAATGCAGACATAAAGGAACCCATCCATTCTTTTGTGCAAACTCATGAATTCATTTGTGCCCAAAATTAATTTCATTTCACTTTTGCATCTTTTTAACTTTTCTGAAGGCATGAAATTGTATATAATTTATGAATACAATGAAACTAATTTATGAGTGATGATTTATTAATCTGTCACAGTAATCTAGGGACTAAAACACAGTTTCATAAGAGATTTCAGACAATTAAGAATGAAAATGGCATAATGGTGCTACAATAGGAGTAGTAGCTCTGTATTAATCAATAAAGAATAAGTAATACAATGCAATGGGCATGCAAGGTGCATGAATTCCAAGACAATTCGAATACTCAAGGAGGTCATTCGAATTGCATGGATGTGTGTAGCTTAACTGAATGTCAACCACAGTCAGCAAACATAGTTAACAACCAAGGTAATCAATAACTGACTCTCAACTAAGTCCTAACCGAATAGAGTGCAATAGATGACTGAGTCTAACTGAAAGTGACTCATCACATGTAACTGCATTCCAACTAAAGGAGGTAGTGCATCCATAACTCCAAGTAGCTCTGATGGATTTAACTGAAGTAAACATGTCATCAGAAGTGGCTGTAGGCGCATGTGTTAGCTCCAGTTCATAAATAATGATAAAAAATAATCAAATAATGAATGGAGGTGCCTTCTCAACTCAAGATAACTAATTGTAACAATCAGTTAGCAATTAGGTGCATTTATGACACTCAGATCACCCCAGAAATGCTCCCTGTTTGAAGGAGGAAGCCCAGTTAGCCTACCCGACTGAAGGAGAAGGCTTAGTTGGCCTCCTTGGCTGAAGGAGGGCATGCTGATATCATAGTGTGCTCATCTGATGCCAATTAAGTGAATTAAACTTAGGATAGTGGGTAAATAGGCCAAAATTGACCAACTAAGTGTGGATGTTGGGTAAATGACTCCAACCCCTCCCCTTAATCGGAGTAAAAAATTACATGAAATTATAGGGCCCCGAAAACAAAGGCCATAGGTCACCATGTATAATAAAGTAACTTCTTAATATAACCAAGGAAACGGGAAAAACCTCATGGGATCAATATTCCCCCTCAAACTAAGTAGTAAATCAATAAATTTTTTGTTCTTCTCTGCAGTAGCATCCTCAGACTGTGCATGTGAACCTCTGAATCCAAACTAAATGAATATGTTTGGAGGAATCTTCCTCTTTTGAAGAAGAATAATGTGCTCAAATGAATAAGGAACATAGACAGCTGCAGGATGAATATTGGACCCATGTAGAGCAACTGAAATCAATTGATAAGAGAGCAAAAGTGATTGAGGATTCAAACCATGTTTGGATCACTCAAGAAACTGATATGTTGCAGCCTTGAACAGCAAACAATGAGTGGTAAAATCATCCCCAAGTCTTAGGAGCAAGTGTCCAAGCGGATGCAAAATGTATTCCTCTTTACTAGTTCTATGAGGAAATGAGCATGTGACCAAAGGTAGAGAAGCCCTGGGACTGTGGAGAGAAAATGCTTGAGCTCCATAATCTGATATAGCTTCAGAAATAGCTTATGATTCACAAAATAAAATATCAGAAACCTAATAATAGGAAACTAACACCAAATCCCCAGCAGCAAATTTGAAGAAAAATTGTGGTACTTGATTTTTCACACCGGAATTGGTGAGAGTAGCTACAAGCATGACTGAAAGCTCTTGGATTTTAAAATTTGAACCAAAGAATATCAGATCAGAAATTAAATCAGATATAAATAGGTTCGCAACATATCCAAAACTATGAAATGAAATCAAATCCCCAGCAACAATCTTGAAGGAGACTTGTGGTACTTGTTTCTTCACACTGTTGATGATAACAGCTACAAGTAGTATTGAAGGTTTATGAACCTAATATTTTGAACCAAGAAATATTAGATCAGATCCAAATAAGATCATATCAGATCCAATAAGTTTCATATCAGATCCAAAAGTATGGTCCACCGAGATGGTAGATGAACAATTTTCTTCTTCTTCAAAATTCTGAATTTTGGTTCATGCAATCCTGCAAGAATTTGCTGGAAGATCTAGATCATGGGGAGTGAATTGATGACTCTTGTAATCTGATATTTTTTCCAATTGCATGGAAGTGCAGTAGTATTTTTCTTCAATATCAAAGATTTGAATGTCTTCTTCTATATCATCCATATGAGGAGATGAGATATCAGAGATCTCATAAACTTTCGGAGCATCAAGAGAAGGAGTCACTGCAAGGAGACTTTCTTCAATTCGAATTGACTGTGTAGAAGATTCTGCTTCTTCTTCATCTTGAACAACTTCATCAGAGAGACTAGAGGCCGATACTTTTGAGTAAAGAAATCTTATGGTTCTGGATGTGATCTCCAAAGTGCTATTATGATCCTCATTGTTCTTGCCAAAGGTTCTGTCCAATTTTGTCGAGAGATCCTTTGGGTATTTAGCAAAACCAATAAGGTAGCGCAAGCTAGGAGAAAGGGCCAAACATATTGCTCCAAAATATCTATCACCGTCATTTGCCCAATCATTCCCATTCTCATAAGACTCTTTCCAATTCCAATAGACACCTCATAGAGACCTTGTCTCTTCAGAGATGAAATCATCTTCAACTTCCGTCTTGAATAGCTTGTGAAATGGGTGAGAAGAGGGACTGATGAGTCCATTCGAAGTTGTAACTGCAAAAACACAAAAACTCACCGTAAGGTCGAACAACCTGCACATTTTAGGCTTTCATCACACCCAGCATAATTGATTAAGCAATCTTGATCAACAATTCCTTTACTTTGGGTATTAAGTGGTAAACCTTCGGCTTCTGGTGCAATGCTAGAATTTGAGCTTTTGCTCAATTTTTCATGCAAGATCTGTAAAAAACCATGTTTTTGAGAGAATGAGCTTCGTCCCACTGTGAGATCTAATACCATATTAATCTGTCACATTAATCTAGGGACTAAAACAAAGTCTCTTAAGAGATTTCAGAGAATTAAGCATGAAAATGGCATAATGGTGCTACAATAGGAGTAGCAGCTCTATATTAATCAATAAAGAATAAGTAATACAATAAAATGGTCATGTAAGGTGCATGAATTCCAATACAATTCGAATAGTCAAGGAGGTCATTCGAATTGCATGGATTTGTGTAGCTTAACTGAATGTCAACCAGAGTCAACACACATAGTTAACCACCAAGATAATCAATAACTGACTCTCAACTAAGTCCTAACTAAATGGAGTGCAATAGATGAGCGAGTCTAACTGAAAGTGACTCATCACATGTAACTGCATGTCCAACTGAAGGAAGTAGCACATCCATAACTTCAAGTAGCTCTGATGGATTTAACTAAAGTAAACATGTCATCAGAAGTGGTTGTAGGCGCATGTGTTAGCTCCAGTTCATAAATAATGACCAAAAATAATCAAATAATGAATGGAAGCACCTTCAAAACTCAGGATAACTGATTGTAACAATAAATTAGAAATTAGGTGCATTTATGACACTCAGATCACCCCATAAATGCTCCCTGTTTGAAGGAGGAAGCCCAGTTAGCCTCCCCGACTGAAGGAGAAGGCTTAGTTGGCCTCCTTGACTGAAGGAGGGCGTGGGTGAGCTCATGGTGATGTCATAGTGTGCTCATCTGATGCCAAGTAAGTTAATTAAACTTACGATAGTGGGTAAATAGGCCAAAATTGACCAAATAAGTGTGCATGTTGGGTAAATGACTCCAACATAGATCACGCATGCATGGTTCATAACATCCTTCATATAAGTTAGATGTTCTATGTAAGTTTGCAAACCAAACATCAATGCAGACATAAAGGAACCCATCCATTATTTTGTGCAAACTCGTCAATTCATTTGTGCCCAAAATTAATGTCATTTCACTTTTGCATCTTTTCAACTTTTCTGAAGGCATGCAATTGTATATAATTTATGAAGACAACCAGATTAATTTATGAGTGATGATTAACCATACATCTTACAATGTTTGGAATTGCATTTCAAATATATCAACTTCCTATGATTATTTCTAATACATTTTTTATGAGCTCTATTTTTTCAGTGTCCAAACACCCTATAAGCAGATTGTATTCATAGTTTTGTCACAATGTCTAATCCCCTACAATGAGTTAATTCCTATGTAGCCAATATTTCCACAGAAGTCCAGAAACAACTATTAGAATTAAAGAGCTTGAGAAACAAATTGGAAAATTATTCCACTCAAATTACAGAAGCTCACATCAAATAATGGGATGCTCAGGTGGACACTAATCGGAGCAATTCAGAGGAAATTGCATCTGTGAAGAAAAAAATTGAAGGGTTATATAAAAAATTAGAGAAAATTGTGGTTCTTTTGAAACAACTTAGGATCATGCCTTCCAGTGCAAGATTTGATGAATGACCTTCACCAGATACTAAATGACACCTTTCTTTGCAGACTCCTAGAGATTAGCTTGATCTTCACCATCAACAATTTATTTTCAACATTGCTGTAGATTTGACTTGTCCTCCAAATGTTAATATTGCACAACAATTTTGTTTACCATTGACATTGATAGACTTATTCTACTTGATTTTCAACATTTGTACCTTTCTTATTGTTAGGATTTATAATCCTCCCTTGTCTAAACTATCTATCAGATTATATTTTCCTAACTTAGGAGTATTTTGACTATTATTGGGTCCACTAGTACCATTGGGTCCACTTGGCCTAATGGGTCCACATGTACCAATCACTAGAGTGTGTGGAACACTGAAAGAGGCTAACTGAGACTTAATGCACTTGCATGCATCATTTTAGGCACCTCGTAGACCAATCCCTACATTTTAGGAGCCACTAGGAGTGCCAGCACCAACCTTCTTCAGTTGTTGGGAGTTGGTAACTAGTTAAGCTTAGTTTCTCTTCAGTTACATTCAGTTAGTTATCCTTCAGTTCAATTAGCACCAGTTATGCATGTTTGCATGTGGGAAGGCGCCAGTGCTCACCTACTTCTCACCTACCACTACAGTTAGACTAATTTGATTGATTGTAATTGATGGATTAACTGAATTAGACATATGGAGCTAGCATCTTGGACTCCGATAGTGATTTAGACATATTTAGTTAGCCATGTGGTAAGATACAGTCATATAAATTTGGTAGATTCTAATTCATCCCTAATGATTTGAATTATTCCTTATGTAACACTATTGTCACACTGGATTATGTAATGAAGATAATACTATAATTCTATGAGAAATACTTGTTTGTTTCTTGTGATATTTCATTATTCAGTTTGTATAATTCATTCCTCTTCACTGCTCAATAATTAGGAATATGAGTGCACTCATTTCTTGATGATCTAAATGGCACAACAATTATAACATGGTATTAGAGCCATCTCAAGCAAGCTTCAAGTCTGTCTACTCTCCATTGAACACCGGAAGCAGCTGGGTTTCCATAGAAGTCCCGCAAAGAGTGCCTTGCTTCCTATGAATTTATCTAGAGTGGTGGTGCAAGCATGATGGACCCTAAGAAAGTGGTCATATCAAGAGGTAATTCTTGACTCTAACATAGTTCAAATTATTTTGGTTTTTCAGTGAAATTCTACAAGTGCTACATAGCTTGTGTGAAGATATTATCTGTTCCAGCAGGAGAATTATGGATTCTCAACCCTCCACACCTTGGATCCTAACATCCTTCAATTATGTTCATTGAGGGAAGATATGCATTTTTCCTTACACAACAAGGGCTACTTTAGGATAATACTTGGAAGGGAGGTCAAGCCCCATTATCCAGCCGAGAAAAACAAGTTTATGAACCACTTAGATGAAGCTTTCGGTTATCTATGTACTGACATATCCATAGACCTCCTCTTTCATATTGAAGGATTTAGGACTCCTAGGGAATCTTGGGAGAATCTTGAAGTCTTGTTTGGTAAGCAATATGACCTCTAGGGACACATTCTGGAGAATGGGTTGATATCCTTACATCACAGCAGTTTTGAGACCATCCAACAATTCTTTACTAAATTCAAGTTTCTTTCACTTCAATGAAGACAATGTGGATTAGAAAGAAATGATGAGTAGCATGTGCTCTCCATACTCAACAAACTAGGATCTGAGTATTATGTATTTGTCTCAATCTTCCATTCCCAATTACAATATTCCCTCACTTGATTCCTTTGTTGAGTCCTTAATAAAGGAGCAATAGAAGTTCATCTAGATGGGAGTCATCAAGACTCCCAAATATCAAGCCCTCCTAGTGACAGACTCTACCAAAGCATAAGATAAAGGGAAATCTAAGGGGAAGGATCCTAAAGCAATTGAATCGAAGCCTAAAGAGAATAAAAATAATTTGGAAGGAGCTTTGGGCTCTAAGAAGAAGAAGAAGTTTGAAAATAAGATGTGTCCCTATTGTATGAGGGGTTTTCATCCAGAAAAATATTGTATGAAGAAGCAAGTAGATGAGCTGATTGTCCTCCTCAAAAAAAATAACATTTCTCTCCCACAAAGAGAAAAGAAGTCCGATGATGGACAATTGACATATGATCATGAGAGGTTCCCTACCTTGAAATATGGCCTCCCTTAGCCAACAACCTATTTGATTGATTATGGAGCATCCAACCACATGGTTTCTTCCAAGGATTTCTTCTCCACTCTCAACATCACAGAAGGGCCTACTATTCATATGGGTGATGATTCCCAAATTCCAGTAGCAGGAAGAGGCTCCATTAAAATCCAACATGGTGAGTTCTGAAATGTCCTCTATGTGCCCTCCCTTCCAGCTAATCTATTGTCTTTATACCAGATGAATCACACTGGCTCACCAAATAAAGTGGTATTTGGCCCTGACTCAGTAGAGATCACTAATATCTAAACTGGGGATATTATAGCAAAAGGAATTGCAGATCATGCCTCCAAGGCATATGATTTCTCTCATTTCATGCCATACTTAGATCTAGTACAACCACAAATTCCATTCGAAGTAGATAAAGGTATCAAAATTCCTTTACTTCCTATTCCAGATACAGTTTTATTTCTCAACATTTTGGATTCAAATTCAGAAGAGAGGGAACACCATCATGATCCATATATTGATCTTACACCTTAAAGAGATATAGATCCAGATCCAACGTCTACCTCATTTTAGGAACCTAAATGGGCTCGACAGCTCATAGAAGTAGCAAAAAATGGTGTTGGGGATCCAGATGACAAGAGAAGAACGAGTTCCCAGTATCAGAAAGAGAATGTCTCACTATCCCACAAAGATACAATTCTCCCTAAGAGGTGCTTCATGATGTTGGATCAATATCCTCAAATGTTCAAGGAAGCTTGCCATGATCCTATATGGAAAGAGCCTATTGACGAGGAATTTGATTCCCTACATGACAATAAAACCTAGGAACTTATCTCCCTACCTCCAGGGAGGAAGCCTATTCAGTGAAAATGGATCTAAAAGACCAAGATAGCTTCTAATGGAACCCCAACCAAGTATAAGGCTAAGTTTGTGGCCAAATGATACTCTCAGGTTCAAGGATTGGACTACAATGAGACATTCGCTCCAATATCTAGAATGGATTGCATCAGGATTGTCTTGGAAGTTGCAACTTCCAAGAGATGGGAGGTACATCACATGGATGTGAAAAGTTCCTTCCTTCGTGGTGATTTGAAGGAAGAGATATACATGAAACAACCTGAGGGGTTTATTGACGATCCTTCCTTAGTTTGTAGACTGAGGAAATCATTGTATGGACTCAAACAAGCCCCAAGGGAATGGTACTCCAAGATGGTTTCCTTCCTGATATCTTAGAAATTTGAAAGATGCAAATCATATTGCAATGTCTACATGCAAAACAAATAGGGTTTATTGATTTTGATTGTATTGTATGTGGATGAATTGCTCATTAATAGCATATATGCTATTGGATTGAGAAGCATCAAGTATGCTCTTAACAAAGAATTCGCTATGAATGATCTAGGACTGCTAAGACAGTTCATTGGTCTCGAAGTAAGTAAAAATAATTCAAGAATCATGATCTCACAGTCAAGATACTCATCAGACATGCTTAGGATATTTCACATGGATGATTGCAAGGAAACCCCTTGTCCCTTTCTATCTGAAATCATGCTAGAAGAAGGTGGCTCCACACCTTTGGTATATAACACTCTCTACAGATAGCTCATTGGGAGCCTTCAATATCTCACACATTTGAGACCAAACATATCCTATGTTGTGAGTGCTACTTCCAAGTACATGAAGGAGCCACATGAGATGCATTGGAAGGCATCAAAGAGAATCTTGCACTATGTGTGGGTAACTAAAGATTATGGGATTCACTATGAAGATGGAGCACATCTTGATCTCATAGGCTTCACAGAATTAGACTGGGCAGGAGATGGAAATGATAGGAAATCGACTTCTAGATTTGGATTCATGATTAGATCTGGTCCAATTTGTTGGTCTAGCAAGAAGCAAGTAGCAATTGCACTCTCTTCAGCAGAAGCAGGGTATAGGGGAGCTGTGAAAGAAGCTATTTAGGAAGTTTGGCTACATGGCATATTGACAGAGTTCAGAATTCAGACCTCATCCACAGTAGATCTTTATTGTGACAACCACGACACTATCAAAATTTCCAGTGATACAGTTCAGAAGCAGAGGATAAAGCAAATAGAGGTTCTCATGCACTACATTCGGGAACGAGTGCATGACATAACCATCACACTGCACTACTGTCCTACAAAGGATCATATTGCAGAAATTTTCACCTAGTATTTCACAGAAAGTAGATTTTCCTTTCTCAGGTATCTTTTAGGTGTTAAGGCTTGACTCTCAGTTCCTATTTCTTCTTATCTTGAGGGGGGGGGAGGGGTTTCCCATGAGGTTTTCCCCTATTTACTTGGTTTATTAAGCAACATTTTTTATATTTTATATTGTATATGGGTGACTTTTGGCCTTGTTTCCAGGGTCCACAGTTGTCCAAGTTAGGATTTAGGTGTGTGGGGGGGTGTTAGTATTTATAATCCTCCCTTGTCCAAACTATTTATTAGATTATATTTTCCTAACTTAGGAGTATTTTGATTATTATTGGGTCTACTAGTACAACTGGGTCCACTTGTCCTAATGGGGCCACATGTACCTGACACTAGAGTGTGGGGAACACCGATAGAGGATGACTAAGACTGACTATGCCTCCTAGACCAATCCCTACATTTTAGGAGCCACTGGGAGTGTCGACATCAACCTTATTAAGTTATTGGGACTTGGTAACTAGTTAAGCTTAGTTTCTCTTCAATTACATTTAATTAGTTCTACTGATCTAGTTCAATTAGCACCAGTTATGCATGGTTGCATGTTGGAAGGCACCAGTTCTCACCTACTTCTCACCTACCACTACAATTAGACTGATTTGATTGATTGTAACTAATGGATTAATTGAATTAGACATCTAGAGTTATCATCTTGGACTCCAATAGTGATTTAGACATATTTAGTTAGACATACAGTCAGATCCAATTGGTAGATTCGAATTCATCCCTAATGATTTGAATTCTTCCTTATGTAACACTATTATAACACCAGATTATGTAATGAAAATAATACTGTAATTCTCTGAGCAATACTTGTCTGTTTCCTGTGAGATTTGATTTGTTCAATTTGTATAATTAATTCCTCTTCACTGCATAGTAATTAATAATTTGTTTTCACTCCTTTCTTGATGATCTAAATGGCACAACAATTCTAAGACTTATGGGATGATTTTTGAATGTATGTACCCCTTTTATTTCATTTACCTCCGCTTTAATACAATTTTTTATCATTTTAGTAGATGTGAATGGATTCATTCTTGTATTATTGTTTTCAAATCTTTTCTATCTTTAAAGCATTGTTTTTGTCCTTGAATTTATGATCTGTATAAAGCATTTTATTTGAACTCAAGAATTTTTGTATATATACTTGTTTAAGTTTGTGTTTAGAATTGGCCACGAGTATGTACAATGCATATACGATGGATTTATCTTCTAAATAACAAAATGGGTGAATCCATGTGGCTCAAACATATCTTGAGATCTTTTTAGTGATATAAAATATTTCTACTATAA
Organism: Pseudotsuga menziesii; assembly: GCA_001517045.1. Taxonomy (NCBI): domain Eukaryota; kingdom Viridiplantae; phylum Streptophyta; class Pinopsida; order Pinales; family Pinaceae; genus Pseudotsuga; species Pseudotsuga menziesii. Next base: position 256,511 of record LPNX011155306.1, read on the forward strand.
TCAAATGTGCGAATGGGATTCGACCGTTAGGGAATGATTTGCATGCGATTATAATTGTGTTGATTTTGTGAATGGGATTAATCCCTTAGGGAATGATTTGCATGTAATTGCAATAATATTGATTGATTTTTATTTATATATACTATTTTTACCGTGATCAATTGTGTGAATGCGATTCAACCCTTAGGGCATGATTTGCATGCAATTGTAATTATATTGACTGTGTTCTATATAGAACACTAAGTGCTATTTACATGGATGTTGTATGTGTATATTAAGGGATAGGAAATGAGGCTCAAACCATGTTGTCGTGTATAAATGAAGAAAAAAACAAAAATTGTATTCAAATAAGATTTCAATACCTTTCATTGAATATTGAAGACATCGTAGAAAATAACGAGTTCATCATAGGTATTTAATTCAATCATAAAGGAAACCTACATACAAATTTTTAGCCAACGTTTCAGACTACGTAAATATAAGTCCATCATCAGGGTGATAACTTAATCATGTGATTGGGATAAGGGATAATAATCCTCAAAGAGCATATAAATACAAGATCTTGCTAGAATCCTTAGTGAGGTTAACTTCTTAAATTTATAATGCTTCAAATTATGTCAGTGTATCACCTGAGATTTTGAAGCCTCTTAATTACGTTAATAATTGGATTCCACATCTCACTAAACTTCAGTCCTTCATCTATATTTAGCATGTTGTTTCTTTTATTGATTTCCAAATCCTCCCTCATTCTTCTTCTATTATAGTGTTCTTATCTAGAAATTAATGAAGATGAGTAGTGGTGTGCGAGTGTTTTGCTAAAGAAGATTTTTCTCTTCGATTGTGAAATATGTATGCACTATGTTCTTTTAGTTTTACTTGTAATAAGCATCTGGTTTACCCGATATAGAACATTCCACAAGAACAAGGTATTTCATACCTCAATCAATGGAAGCCTCATTCATCAACATGTTTTTTTTTCATAAGAAAGAAGCAATAACTTGATATTAAGGAGAATCAATGTTATATGTAAAAAACTCTAAAACACAACCCATATCGAGACCATCTAGTCATACACATCCGAGTAAAAATAGATACAAAAAGAGCTGTAAAAAAAAATCTTCGAATAAGAGGAGAGTACTCCGACACATATATATATAAATAAGGCCTCAAAAATCAACATAGACCCAAATAAAGAGATACGAATCTCAAGTAAGGATAAGCTTAATATAATTGTAGAATTGACTAAACCAACCCATAACCATCGAGACTGTCTTTACAAAAATAAAATGCGTTTCCATACTGTCTCAAATGAAAAAGACCAATACAAAGCTATAACCAATAAGAGAAAAAGAGTATAGTATCACCTATTAATACTTCAAGTGACCTACATCAACAAGATTGATGCCTTCATATTTTTCAAATAAAATAGTAACTTCTTCATTGGCTATATCCATTTTAGAGATTTTATATGCAAGGGAGTTTTTTTCCCTATAGGTATGGGAAAAACAAAAATGGGAAAACAATTCCCTTACATCATTCTTACTATGAACATCGTGCTCCATTCGTATCTTGTTGTGACTTAACTACTGCAAGGGATTTTTTGATGATTTTTATTCTTTCTTGTCTATCCTACCCTTGGTGACCATTCCCATATGATGTTATAAACATCAATGGGCATATTTTACTTTGAGCCAAAAACCCATTGTTGCTTAAAACTTTTTATCTATGCATTTACTATACAAATATTTGAGTTTCGTTGATGTTCCAGTTGGCTTGCACCATTAAAAATCTACTTTGTAAGAATAAGTACAAGAATTTGGTTCCATGTAAACACTTCCCACTACCCTACCTAACCATATTGCACAATCTTCGTCCGATGATCATACTATGAGAATTTTCCCTTGTACAACATCATCCTTTGGATTGAATGCATCTCTCATCATGTTACATATAGGTCCAACATAACAATCATTTAATAGTGAGGACATTCTCCCTCAAATATGTTTCCATAGGTTTATATGATGAAATTGTAGAACCATTCACTACAAAAAAACCCTGTGATTAGCGTCTCTTTTAGCTTCCTTTTTAGCGTCCACTATCACCTTTAGTGTATTTTTCATCATTTTTTGGACAAAATGGATGCTTTTCCACGGGATGGCACTTTTAATGGCATTATTTGTGTCTCTTTTTAAAATTTTGCACTATTTTGGATGATAATTAGCATCTCAATTAGCATCCCAATTAACGTTCTTATTAGCATCCCAAATAGCGTCCCAATCAACCTCCCAATTAACATCCCAATTAGCGTCCCTTTTTAAAAGTTGGCGCTATTTTGGATGTCAATTAGCATCCCAATTAATGTCCCAATTAGTGTCCCAATTAGCATCCCAATTAGCATCCCAATTAGAATCCCTTTTTAAAAGTTGTCATTATTTTGGATGATAATTAGCATCCCAATTAACGTCCCAGTTAGCGTCCCAAATAGCATCACAATTATCATCCCAATCAACATCCCAATTAATGTCCCAATTAGCGTCCACAAAAGCATCCCATATAACTCCAAGAATATCTTCCAAAAAAATGTCCTTAATAACATAGCACCATATATTAATCCAGGGTTAGCGACAGAAATTGAGCCATGAATTTCGGCAGGAAAAAAATTCAACATAGCGTCAAGTATAGAGACAGGAATTGCGCCTAGAAAACATCCAACATAGTGCCAGGTATAGATCCAAGTATAGCGCTTGGAATAATGCAAGAAATTTTGAAAGGAATCGTGCTGGGAAATGCACTAGGTTTAGAGCTAGGAATTGTGTTCGAAAAACATAGGACATAACGTCAAATATAACAATGTCAATGTAAATGGTCATGGTTCATGTGATAGTATTTTTGGATATTGATTTATCATAGTGGCACCTAAATGATTGTAATCATGGCACTTTTGGATCTTGATTAATCCTAATGAGGGGTAAATTAGCTTAATGTCACCTAAATTTCTCTAATGGCATTTGAGTGTCCCCAACAACATTTGATAGGCCCTAATGGCATATGATTGGCCCTAACAACATGATGATGATGCATTACGATAATTATGATGGAGCGTATGGATATTATTTGATAAGTATAAGACTATATCATCCATTCTTTTGAGGTAGTATGGCTCCTTGCTCGTTATTATCACAATTATATTGATGATGACTACGAAGATGACAATGATGTTGATCTATTGTATGATGATAATGACAATGTGGATGCGGATGTCAACGATGATTATGCATGTGGTATCACTTTTGGATCTTAATTGATTCTAATGGCACCTACATGTCTGTAATGACATCTAAACAACCCTATTATCATCAAAATGGTTGTAGCAACATATAAATTACCTTAACAATTACATGACATGAATCCTAATGTCGATGAGTGATTAAGAACACTAATGACATATGCGTGACCATAATGACAATGATGACGATGATTTTGTTGATGATGTACTTAATGTTGATGATGATGATGATGATCAAGATGATGTTGATGTACCATATGGAATTGATGATAATGATGATGATGACAATGTCAATGTCCACAATGATGATACATGTCATAATACTTCCAGATACTGCAAAACTTAAGATATTGGAGTTAATAACAAGTAATAGAGGTTGTGAGGTGTTTACCATTAAAATATTGTTAGTCATTGGGTTTTACATTGACTAATATGACCATTGTGTTTAGTAGTTCCCGCACCCCCCCTACACCCCCCTTGTAGAAAGGTAGTAAAATACCACCTATCATGGTGCTACCAAAATGTCACCCTACAAGGTTGTTTTGGCCAACACCCCATCCATACCCTCATTTTTACCAAGAACATCCAAGGCACAAGAAGTGGATATCAATCTTAACACAAAATATAACTTTCTTTATACTCTTAAGGAAATTTTGGTCTTGGTTTAAAATGGAATGAATGAAGCAACAAGCATTTCAATAATGCCCATAGTGTTATTTTGAAGAAGTGGATCAAATGTTTTTACATCTTTGGCCTTATAAGCGGAAATCTCTCAAGGGAAAAAGCAGTTAGTTATGGTCACTATAGTTGGGAAATATACACGATGACTATGGTCACTATAGTCACTATAGTTGGGAAATATGCAAAACCACCATTGTCATTATTGGTCTCATGGGAAGATCATGTTTGTATTATTATGGTGAAATGGTCTCTTGAGGATCTTGATTTGGATGCACTATAAGTGGTAGCCATCCCATAGTTAAGAGTACCTTGGTTGTGGATGCCACACTACTCCTACCACCCTTTAAGAGATTTGTCCTCTTGTCAATGCCTATCTACAAATTTAATAAGTACAACCAATTTCTCAAGTAGGAATACCATTTTCTATTTAAATTTAGCTTGCATGTTCACATTACTTTCATCCTATACTAGAGTCTTTTCCCATGGGAAACAATTGGTTTAGCTAATCCCTTAGGCTTAAAGGGCCCCTACTTACCCATAACTGACCCATAATTACAATTAATTACACCTATTTAACCGATAACTGACTCTTAATTACCACTAATTAACCCCTAATTGACCCCTTATTAACCCCTAATTACCACATCTCATTACCCAATAATTACCCTTAAATGACCCCTTAATTACCCATAATTGACAACAAATTACCCCTAAATTATCACTATTTAACCCTTACTTACCCTTTATTTACCCATAATTACCCATAAATGACCCCTAACTTTGTGTGGGGCATTAGTCCATCACATATGCCTTACAAAGGGGATTTTTGTATTGTGAGCTATGGGATATGGCGGCCATTTTGTATAACACCATGAATAACTTTTTACAACTAAGCCATGGTTTGGGATTAAATTCTAGGTCCTAAGTTCATATAGTTTCCTTTAGGTCTCATGGGTCATGTCTAGCACCCCAAACAACCACACATGCCCTACATAGGAAATATTTAGCATATGAGTGAGATATGCCCATCATTTTGAGAATTAACATACCAAGGATGGTGCTTGATGCCCACGCCATGGTCTAGGGATAAAAGGCAAGGCATTAGGCCATAACATATATTTCTATGGGGCTCATGTGCCATGTTCATCACTCAGGGTATCACACATGACCATAATACATAATCTTTATCCTCCAAGTTTGATACGGTGGTGATTTAAAAGTTTGAAATATTTGATAGGTTTCTTGGGGATAAGGGCATAGTTTGGTACAAAAACCTAGGTTCTGTGTCCATGGAATTCATCTCTAAGCCTTATATGCATGTGTAGGGAAATTAGCCTCAACATAGGCCATGCATAGGCAATATTTGGGATGTAATGAGTAAGATGTGGTGTCACATTTTAAGGTTTAGCACACCAAGGACGGTTCTCACGACCCAAGTGATGTTAGAGGATGAACATCCAAAGTTTTAGTCCATAACATGTGGTGTCTAGGTTATACATACACTGACCATGAGGCCCTAGCCCATCTTTTCCTTGTGAAATTGATATGGTGGCCATTTTGAGGTATGTCACATCATGGATGCTTCTTGGTCAGTAATATGTGGCTTGATATAAAAACCCTTGTTGTTGGGATAGAACATTTGTCTATGGGGCTCATGTTCTTTACATAGTAACCCACATCATTACACAGGGCTTGTGTAAGGAATATTTACATAGCAAGATTTCTCTATCTAGCATTGGACAGGGATGATGTAATAACCATCTTGAATATGAGCAAAGAGAAAAACCCAATAGTGGTTAAACCAGTGCTTTATCCCCCAACAATGATGAACTCGTATCGTGATCGGACGGTCCATGAGCCTCTTACTGCAAACTTCTCTATTTACTTCTGCCAAGAACCTTTTATCAGGAACATAATCATCAGGTACATCCAGACCCCAGGTTGCAAGGTTTCTCCTCATGAATTTTAGGCATTTCTTTTCTACACTTTTTCCAAGCTTCAGTACTGCATCAATGCCATTTTCCATGTACAAAATGATGTATTTCATCAGGATAAACTCGACACACGTATATAGATCTGAAATTTATTTGAACATCTTCCCATGACTTCCAGAAAATCTCGTCTTTTGCCAGAGGAGTGTATTTCAATTTGTGCTTTATCCTATCTGTCCATTTAGGTGAAGAGTCTAACCATGGACCATTCCACTCAACTTCATTTTCCCAAGATTCCTTATCTACACAAGCTTATGACCGTCTACCTCACGTACTTGTAATAGTGATTTTTAGGTGAAATTTTCATTCCAAACTCAAATTAGGTCCTATTTTTGTCTGAATTCTTTAGTACCTCATGAGGTCTAATCCAATAAGTGCAGTATGTATTTCTTATTTCATCCCAATAGCATATATTCCTAACTGGTTAAATATCTTGTCTACAAAATATCCATTTCATCCTACTCTTAGACACAAAATTTAACAGATTTTCAAAATTGTATCAACATGGAGGACCACATTTTGACATGGTGGTAGTTTCATGTGTGCCACTTCACTACCAAGACCAATGCTTATGACCAATTCATAGGTGGTGCCTACCTTAAAATTCAGTTTGTGAATCCTTGTATCCACTTACATATTGTGAGGAAATAACTACACAATGTTTACATTTCCCCATAATTGACTTTTCATACCCCATAATGGACTTTCATACCCCATAATTGAAATTTTTTTGGACATTAATTCTCTCCCATTCCCACGCATAGCGTCTCAGTCTTTCACTACTGAGTTCAACAACCCATGGACAACTTTGCGACAATCCCTGAAATTGGTGAGGATGCTCTTCCCAGAACCCAAAACCATGCAAATTGTTTATGCAAAAAATGGCTTAACCCCATGGTGAAGTGGTAAATAAATAGAGATGGAAAGGATTGTGTGTCAACTTTCAATCATGTCGTAAGGTTGCAAATGAGGAACAAGATAATATCATATAGTATGTTAGAAGTCGCAGAACCCTTAAACTCTTAAGAAGTCCAATTGTTTGATATGGATGAAGACATGAGAAATGGAATCAAATCTAATAAATTTAAGATTGTACTACCCAATTATATGTAGGCAGCTAATGAGATTGCAAAGAAATGTCTAAGTCCCTTCCAACTTAAACCTCATACTAACCCATCCTTTAAATATGACACCGGCCCCCATTCACCAATGGGAGTAGTCACAAACAAGAAAAAAGAGTGACAGGGTTGCAACTCCAGATTATCTCTTCAAGAACAAAGGCACAAATAGAAGGTAGAAACTAGTTGTTTGAGCAATCAAAGGACACATAAATAAATGTCAACAACTCGCACAACCAAATATGATGTGCAAGTAATTAGAATACCCACATGTGTGCTCTTGCTTAACAATGCATTATAAATGCTAGTATAAGACACCATAGTAACCTAATGCATATAGTGAAATTTTAAATAAAAAAATGGCATGGAGACAATAACTTGTATTTGCTTGCACAATAAACAAGTTTCTCTTTAAGTTATGTGAATTTATGGAAGCAATGCTCAGCTACATTATGGTTACCATCAACCGAGTATATATGTAATTGGCTTATTGTATAATCATTTTGATACATAATAATATTATCCCTTAATCATTTTTTAAGTACATATATCTCATTAACTAATTTGAAAAAAAATATGAAAACACCACATCCACTACATAGCATTTAGTATTTATATATAATGACTTTCTTTTTAAATTTACAATTTCTAAATATTAATTTCCTTAAGTCGTTAATTTTTCAAAGATCAATAAATTATAGCCTAATAAAGCTATAATAAAACTATATTTAAATTGTATTTTCATTGAAGAGGAATGTTTGACGGATTCACATGGCTCTATTGTTGAAGGAATGTGTGATGGATTCACATGGCTCTATTGTTGAAGGAATGTGTCAAGTATCAACCTTTTTTTATTAAAGAATATTAATATTGTTTAAAGCATTGTGGATTATTATATCAACATTGAATGGGGTAGAAAACTAAGCATAATTATATAGTTTATCGACCTCCTTGTTTCTTGAATTTTGAAAGATTACTATAAATCGAATAGGATCTCAATAGTTGCTAAATGCCATTGATATGATAATATGTTGTAAGGGGTTGAATAACATGGGAATACATCCCACTATAAGATTAATGAGCATTAATGGATCTTTGAGTGACGCTGTCAAAAGGACCAAAGGCATAATTTGAATTCTCTGAAGAGCTTGATTACATCTTGGGGATGGAACTACACTTCAAAAAGAAAACTACAAGTCTTTGGTCCATTTGAACAATCTTTAAGGAGGGTAGAAATAATGGTTCTAAAGCCATCAAGATTTAGATACTAAATTGGTATTGGTGCAACTATAAAATTTATAAGGAGGCTTTAGCTTATGAGTGACATTGTTAAATATTTATTTCAAAATGAGGCTAGAAGAATGTGGGACATGCAATTTCTTTTTTGCCTATGCTTTTTTCATCTCCAACTTTCCCTTTTCTCAAAAAGAAATGAAAATGAAAAATATAAATGAAAAGAGGGAAAAAGTACAAACATAAATTTTCTTGTGAAAACTCCTTTTGTTTTAAAGAGAAGGAGAAAATGGCAAATATAAATTTTGGGGGAATTTTAAATTTTCAATTTGAGGAAAAGAAGGCGGGTCTCTTATTCCTCGTCCAATCTCACCGCTCATTCATCTCCATTTCCCTCCATTTCCCTTAACTATTGGCAATTTTCCTTATTCATGGAAGCACAAGTCCTTTTCTCCTTACAAACCGAAGAGATGGTCGTACTCAATAAACCACTTGAAACCCTCGTTTAACTATTCAAATCCATCGAACATCACCCTGTTTCAGCCATGCGAGGCATGCGAGGCATGCAGAGCTTCTCAGGTCCGCCTTCAAACGGTAAGTAGATGATGAAAACTTTTTAATATTCAGCACTATGTTCAACCGAAGTTTGAATCTATAGAAAATACGAGTATGTTGAGGTAGAAAATGAAATAAAATTGCATTGGGGGGTTTTAGTTTTGGGTTTTGGATTTGAATTTTTTATTATATTAACTTTGGCATGTATGAAAACGGCAGGATTGGATGTATATTTTCTGAAGATGACCAATGCTCCAGTTGCTTGGAACCTTAGCAGCGTTTTTCTCCCGGGAAGGTGCATGCTCTACTCAAAGGTGAAAGGAATGTGTTCGATGGTGAAACTTGCCCCGTAAAAGCTCAAAAGTTGAAAACGCAAAGTAAAGAGGCAATATGCAGTAACCGAGAAAAAGCAGTACTTTGAAGCTGCCGATACAGGAGAGTCCCACTCCACGTCGTCGCTAAAGTAAAAGGTAGCAACACACCACCTCGAAACTCCAGCCCGCAAACAAACTGGTAACCCTGTGTCCTTCTCACCCGTGCATCTTTTAAACCGTTCCATTTGTTCTGTGATTTAGCCACTACAGCGAGCCCTAGCTCCTCTCAAGCCCTCAGAAAGGCCAATCCGGGTAAATATTCCTTCAGTCATGCTTTGATATCATAAGTTTATATGTTTCTAATTGATAAATGCATGTATGTGCTTGATACCCAGGTAGGGGTATGGTGAGGCAGGAAACCTTGTACATTTCAAGATTGTTAAAATATTTTTTTATCCATTAGGATTAGAGCGTGTCATTTTGAGCCTGAGATGAGATATGAATTGCGTTTCAGATTCGATGCAGCGCCGCCCCCCAATTCATTATTGAGGGTGTGTGTGGGCTCCCGAGCGAGAAATCCATTCCATTCATTATAAAGAATAGTTAATTGCACAGTTACTGACTAACATGGTCTTTTAGCAACATGCTTTAATGCCATTCTCATCTCTTAAGTGATGCCAACTTAGGTATTTTAGGTTTTATGTTTTTTTTAGTGTAATTAGATGAAACGATCAGCAGAACCTAAGGGAAGAGATCAAGAAATGGAAAGGCTAGAAATCGAATCTCGTTCCGTGCATGAAAACTCAGGCTCTTAGCATAATCTCAGGTTCTCTACATAATATCAGTCTCACTTGGAGTATTTTATTATTTATTGAATTATGGAAAACGCAGGCTCTCTGTATAATCTTGAACAAAAGGAAATGCTTTCAAAGAAAAAATCTTAGGTTCATTGATTTCTTTGGGAGTCAGTTACCTAGATCTAGTTCCAAACGGATTCTTGCAAAGGTAAATAATTTGTCTTCCTTCATGCTTTGATTACAACTAATGAACCATATGTGGGAGTTCTACATTTCTATTAGTTTTTTCTTTCTTCTAGAAAGTTTTCAGGGGATATGATAGCATTGAGCAATTAGCGAGCGCAGCCATGCACTAGTTAGAAATCCAAATAGGGTGGAGCTCACCTTTTGGTTATGTGATAGTCTTTTTTCATTGTTAATCTCTTGAGTCATGTAGAGAAGAATTAGATCTTAAAACCTGTTATTGATGGATATCGATTTGATCTTGATCCAGCCTTCTCAAAGCTGTTTCAAGATGGATCAGACGCCTTATGAACCTTTGCAGCAAGTGGGCACTTTGGAACCTTTGCTGGTAGATAAGTTAAAAGTATAATGCGCTGAATACAAGTGAATTAATGTCTCAGGAATAATGTAGTTAGGAACTCCAGGCTAATAATATGAGCAATGACCTAAAATGTTTGAGCTGTCCTCTCCTAAAGATCAAATTTACAATCTGCATTGGTTTCGAAACAGAGGGACAGATACTGCCTCCTTCTGATTACCTTAAAAACGGAAGAGAAGAGACCTAAAGCTCGTCCTACTATTTCTTTTTTTTGTCCCTCACCATCGAGAGGGCATAAAGGTTAGTGCATTTTGGGGAATAAGCTACAACGATTCTCTGAATCTCTGACTCGTGATGGATGTCAGAGTGAATTCGATCCCTTAGAGTCAACTGTTCTTAGAATAATGAACAACAGAAACAACGCATTCGTCTTGTTCATTTCATAGCAATGCACTCATGTCTACAATCTTGATGACTATCGCTGGAATCTACAGGCTTTTCTTTAACTTCCCCTTTTCTTTTAAGACCCAAAATTTAACTCCCAAAAGACTGATGATGAAGCAATGAAAAGAATGGGGTTGTTTGTTACATGTCACGCTTGTTCTATTCCTTCTCTTCAGCGAGTATTTTATATGGTTTAAAAAAGTAATCATTGTTACATGTTTCCATAATCAAATAATAAAAATACTATAATCACTGTAAACATTGTTTTAATATTCAGCACTATGTTAATGGTTATTGATACTCATATCATTTTCTTAATTGTTTTTTGTTGTTGTCAGAGTTGGGTTCTTTTTTATAGAACAATATGAGATGTGAGCTATATTCATTTCTTTTGTGTCCAGCCTGATTGCTGAGATACAATTTTTTGAAAATAAAAGGGGAAAGGAACAGACCCGATTTCTCCTTGTGAAAAGGATCCAAGTTCAGTGATTTTTTTTTCCTTTTGGCTGAGTTTTAATGGTAGACAGCAGCAGTTGACTCGATTAGCAGACCTTCAATAGTTGCATCTTCAGCAATTGATTGATTAACCCTTGAACACAACAGAAGCTACCTGAAGATGATTCCATGGACAGATCTATGATGTTAATTTGCCTGATAAAGATTTGAGCATATCCTATGTTGACAGTTTGATCATACTGGAGTGCACAAGGTGTCAAGAATTTGGGGCTGTGTCTTTGAAATCGCAGGTAAAAGTCAAGACTATAGAGGAATGAAGCTCGGGCCTTTAAAGGTCTGCAGTTTGATGTATTGTGGGTGGATCTGCACCTGAGAGTGCAGAGCATGAAAGGCACAAGAAGGATGTATTCAAATGATATATGATTAAGTCAGAGCATTGGTTAAAACCACCACAAAAGCAGTTTATTTGGTGTTGACTACAGATCTACTCAACACGCAGAGATTAAGGAAACACAGGTGATCTTCATGACTGGAAACTTGATCCTCTCCTATTCAAGGTTCTAGAATCTCTTATTCTGTTTTAGAAGTGCTGCTACTGGCAAATATGAAGATTTAATTGCCATATTGATCGGAGGCACTGTTGTCAGAGATGAAGCTGGGTTGGCCCTTGATAAAGTTGGAAGTGAAGTTCTAGGTACTGTTGCCAAGGTAGTTCTTAACAAGGATTCAACAACACTTGTTGGTGATGGGAGCACTCAGGAAGCTATTAATAAAAGGGTGGCTCAAATTAAAAGCTTGATAGAGGTCGCAGAGCAAGTCTATGAAAAGGAGAAATTGAATGAAAGAATTGCGAAGCTCTCTGGTGGAGTTGCAGTTATTCAGGTTGGAGCACAAACAGAGACAGAGCTGAAAGAAAAGAAATTAAGAGTGGAAGATGCCTTGAATGCAACAAAGGCAGCTGTTGAGGAAGGCATTGTTGTTGTTGGTGGGTATGCTCTATTGAGACTTGCTTCAAAGGTTGATGCTATCAGAGACACACTTGAAAATGACGAGCAGAAGATTGGTGCAGGCATTGTTAAACGGGCTTTGAGTTACCCATTCATGTATAACAGGTCCACAGGATCTATATTCTTCATCTTTAGGGTAGTAGGGTGGTGCTAGGGCTCACAACTTTGTGAGCTGAGCTATTGTAGCAGCTCGTCAGTGGCAGCTGATGAAGCCTAAGGCTTCCGTGGTTTTACCCAGGACTTGGGTTTCCACGTAAAAATCGTGTGTACTGTGTATCTTGTTATTGTTGATGATATGCTGCTGTGATTGATTGAATTTTTTTATAATTGAATTTTTTTATAATTGGCAAATACTAATTCACCCCCCTCAGTATTTCAACAGAATCTGGAATGAAATGTGAGCTGGCTCAGTCACCCACGAAGGAGCAGGGAGCCACGGTGGAAGGGTATGGTGAAGTATCCATAGCTAGAACAGATTCGATAGATAGGTCGCTGGAAGATAGGAAGGAACCGACAGGTCAGATCACTATGGAGGAGTTGACAGGGAAGAACCAACGCACATGCAAGCAGAGACTTTAAAATATCTTGAATCCTGAGTCTTCGCTTGTTTTATACCGATCTTATTACTATGGGCAAGGTAACCTATGAATATTATCTTTAGGCTAATTCCCCCTATCATAAGCTCTCCTCCTTTTAGAGCATATAGTCCACTACACCAGTAGGAAAAACCTTGGATTCGCTCCACCTTCACAAGTGCTAGACCTAGTATCTCTTCTACAGATACACATAAATTTGATACACCTTTACCACAGTTTCCTATGCCTACCAAATAAGGGACAAAGGTTTCCTCTTCGGAAGAAATCTTGATTTGTTTGGTTGCAACAAAGTATCGTTTACACCATGCTCATAGTTGTAAAACTGCTATTGGTAAGCAAAAATGAGCATAGTTTTAGGATGGGATACACCAGATATTTGTGAATCTTAATAGTATTCTTTATTCATAGATTCCACAAAGGAGAATGTTGGATGATGGCTTGGTGTCCCTAGCTCCCATCACCAAAACTTCATATGCTTGCAAAAATCACAATTCTGGGTTAACACAAGGTATTAAACCAGCTTGATTGGCCTTTGAAAAATATATGCCATTTCATACCTACTTGTGATTGGTGGAGTATGAAGGTTGAAAAATGAAGTATCCCACTTGGTTAACATTCGTATACCATCATGTCTTTCAAATCTGTCCCCAAATACGTTTTTGACAGTGTGCAGGGGAATACTGAGTCTAGGATCATTCTGCTTGGGTGAAGAGCTAGTAGAATGTATTGATGAACTAGGATCCTAAGGTTTCTACTAGATAATTCAACCTTTACAACCTTTAGCAATCTTAAAGATTCCAATAAACATGTTGAACATCATCAAGTAAATTATGGCAATGAAACATATGGATCCATATAATGTAAATGCTATTAAGAAATACAAAGGAATGAGATGAATACTGTAAATAACATAAATTAACTAATGTTCTAGCTTACTACAAATGTCTGCAAATATTCAAACATAATTGAAAGACAAGGAGATAAAGACAAGGGTTCTCATTTTTCTCAGGAATTCTAGGCTATTTGTGGTATTTTTATTGATAATTGGCACACCTTATTCTAGCTCACGATCCTTTTAGTCCTCAGATGGAGGATCTGAGTATTGTGAAGGGGCTAAATACTAACCAAAGTAAGATTCTAGTTGTAAACCTACCATGATTGTGAAATGTAGTTTGTTCCCAAGCCTTCAAGTGGACCTGTCGAATCTGTTGAATAATCCAACAATTCCTCAAAATCCCTTTCCTTGTGTAGGGTTTGATTGCATTTTGTTGCAAGCATATGTTGTGACCCCCGCTTCAGTTGAATTGCATCCTATTTTAGCATTGGATCTCTTCCATTGTGAAATAAAATAACACTTTCTAGGGAATTATGCGAGCTTTTAGATGGGATGTTTTTTTTGCATTTGAACCCATAACCATTGCTTAGTGAGCATTCCCCATACAACTGTAAATACAACCCGAAAACCTTGGAGGCAATTGCAAACTCTGTAGGGAAATGTTTTCATAGAGTTGAGACTGATGCTAGTATGTATGTTAGTTCTTGTATTTCAATTCAAGGGATTCTAGAAGCGATTATCTTGTAGGTAGATAACAAGGCCCGTCTTTAGAAGTTATATTATGATCATAATCCATTTAAATGTATGGGTTTCCATGAATATGGGTATTTTGAAAAAGAATTCCCATTGAATAGGGAAATTTTGCAGAAGACTTCCCACTGTGGTGGTAAACAGAGTATGGTGGATAGAAATAAGGATTAAACCACTTTAGAGTTGTTCCAATCAAGTCAGTCAAATTCCCATATCAATATTAGATTAATCCTATGGATGCAACACTAGATTTATTTTTATCAATTAAACAGGGTTTGCCATGTATGTCTTTTGGCCCATGTTGTTGTGTTATATGCATTTTTCTTTCCATCTAATACACATTTTCATTGTTTGGCAAGTCATAATGATGGATGATATTTTGTAGGACAACACATAATCAGAACATTGCCATGAACATTATGTAAGCATTCCATATTGAATTAATTTTAGGGTTTAGAGATGACTTGACCATTATTTTTAATGGTTTGTTGTTTGTATTTCTCCTAGAACAACCTTTTGATATAGAATACATATTTTATTGCTTTCAATTTCTCATTGATTTAGATGAGACCAAGAACTCAAATTTCTCTAAATTCCTTAATGAGAGGTTTGTGAGATGATGATTTAGGTTGATTATGGTATTCATGTAGCATTTCTTCATGAACCATTCTTTCAATTTTGTTTTTAGTTTATTCTCCTTTATTATGTTGTTAGGATGATAATCTATTTATATACTTATTTTATGTCCTAATTTTGTGATCAATCCCATTTCACATACAAAACAAACAACTTTGAAAGTGAGTGTATGATGGAAGTATGCAAAAATAATCTATCTTTTCACAAGGGTTAGAAGGTCCACTAACATTCTAGAATACAAACTAATATTCAAAAGGAGTTTATCTTTAGCCGCCATTGTTGTCTCCTTGAGGCTATTTAGTGCAGTGAAAGTTGGACTTTAACATCGAACACTTGTGAAAGAGAAAAGATGTAGAAATACATATTAATTGAGTTAATTGACACAATCTTCTAGCATATTTTCATTGTGGTTTAATTACTTACTCTACATGACCATCCCTAACTACCAATACTAGTTGTTATTCATTAACTTGATTGGTCACTAACACTCATGATATTTATTACACATTAATACATAACATATCAGGGATCCTAATATATTATTGAGCGTCACTTATTCTAGCACCTTGTCTTAACACAAAATACAATTTTTTTAACTCCCCTCAATATAAAATCCATAGCAACTTACTCAGTAACTAAGAATAATTACAAAATTTGAAGAGCATTCTTGTTCGGTCTTCAATAATGAAACACTTCTCTAGTTCTTAATATCTAAACACTACATTTTGTTTTAAGATGCAACGTTGTGTTGGTAAAGAAATGTCTGCAATGTCATATCAACCAAGTTTTGCATTGGGACATCAAAGGAAATTTCTTCATTTTATCAATATTTTTTCTTGTCTTTCTTTCATTGTGAGATATGATTATTGAAACAAGTGTTCGAACATGGCATTTTATGCTTTAAATATGATATTATCTGCCAATTGATAATAATGGAATTGTAAAGATTATGGATTTTTTTTGACAAGATCTTTATGTAGTGACCAAAATGGAAACTTAACCAATAGAGTAATCACATTGTGATATAAGTAAGTGAAATATGACCCATTTTATGATCACAGACAATTTTGTCTATGTTATGAATTCTTTTTTGTTTACAATGCAAAATCTAGATGGAACTTCTTTAGGGTGTTGATTTTGTGTTTTGATGTTATGTGTATCCCCTTGGAGCTTCCATTTCTAGCTTCTTTGTTTCTTTATGTTAGAAACAATAATCTCACTTCCATCGAGTATTTCTCTGATATGGAAGGTTTTTCATTCATTTTTAAATGGATGTTGTTCATAGTCCTTAGGAAGTTATAGCCATTTCCAACATCTGCATAATGACTATAGAGTAGAGATCTATGCCTTGTCATGATTGTAGTTTGTTAAGTATATCTGATTCTATTCCTTCTCCCAATGTTTTAATTCATGCCTGTTTTTTCCAAAGAAAATGATAAAAAGACAGCTTCATCCTATACTCTATGGCCCCATGAATATGCTTATATCCAATGGTGTTGGGGATCATGTAGCTCTCCCAATGTAAGCACTGCAACATCACCCTGGGAAGCGAATAAACATTATGAATTGGAATCACAATATATCCTAACCATTTGTCATTGTGGATACTCATTAGCTTGATGGAAGAAGGAACTTTGCTCATCCCATGGTGGATAGGATCCATGTGAAGCACCAACTATTATGTTGATCATCTTCTTTTGATTCTCCTTATTACTTCACTTATACATGGTTCTAGGATGATCATGCTTATCTACTATATCCTTGGCATTCACACCAAGATAATTATTGTTGATAGGTCTCATATAGTGGTACACTTACGGTTTCTAGGGTGATTTTTGCAATCCCATTAAGCCAATTTCTTGAGTTTTGTTCAAAATTCCTAGAAAAGGTTTATGGATTTTCTAATTTGCTTGATCATATATTGTGAACTTATACAATCTATCATCCTTTTCCAACCATTAGATACTCAAAGTTGTGTATTTATCTTTTTTACCATTATAGAGGACTCTGTAAGTTAGGTTCCAATGTTCTTAAAGGGTTCTAGATCAATGGAAGAGCGCATGCCTTACAAGTAGGAGGTTGGTGGTTCAATTCTTCCGTACCCTATTGACATTATAATATCGGTTAAAAACAACTAAATGAGTAATCGAAAAATAAGAGATAAGTGATCAAACAATGAGAGATAAGTAACCAAACAAAATGACCAAAATTCGTATATAAAATTACTAAAAACGACTAAATTAGTGACCAAAAAATGAGAGATGCGAAACTAGGTATTAAAAAAGATGCAACACATGGCGCTAATGATGAAGCCAAACATGGCATTGATATGGTAGAAAAATAAGACGCGAAAATAAGCATTAAAAATGATGCAACACATGGCGCTAATGATGATGCCAAACATGGCCTTGATATGGTAGCAAAATAAGACATTACTTTGGATGCAAAACATGGCACTACATAAGAAGAAAAATATGGTGCAACAATAAAAGAAATATTTGGCGCCATTTTGGTAGAAAAACACGATGAAAAAAAGGAAGCAAAAATTTGTGCAAATTTGGAAGCGAAAATTGACACCTATTTGGAAGTAAAACATGGTGCAAAATGGGATGCTAAAGTGGTAGAAAAAATGGATGCAATATTGGATGCTAACATGGTGTTATTAAGGATGCAAATATGGCGCTAATAGGGATGTCATTTAAGAAGCAAAAGTGGGCACTCTCTAGGAAGAAAAATATGCCATTATTTAGGAAGCAAACCTCGACGTTGTTTAGGAAGCAAAGTTGGACTCTATTCTGGAAGCAAAAAAATAGATGCTATTTTGGACGTAATAAAGGATGCTATCTAGGAAGTAAAAAAAGGCATTTTTTGAGACGCTTAAGTTTTGTCCATTACGTGTCCCATTTAGCGTCTAGTTTGACCACTCAATGTAAAAAAAATTACATTGAAAATGGATGCTAATTCTAGGATTTGTTGTAGTGATTGTCTTTTATTTCCTATAGTCGGGATGGAGAAAAATGAGTTGTTGATTGGTCAACGCTTTGAAATGGGATGTCCAAATCATTATATATATATATATATATTCCAAATAATCTATTTTTGGATGCCAATATTGGTCTCCTTCCTTTTCAACCCCTTTCTTCCACAATGAAATACATGCTTCCAACCCTTTTTTTATTTAATCCATATCAGTATCTCTTATTTCTTGTAGATTTAACAACTAAGGTTTCCCCATGGGAAGGTATTCATTTCCATCATCGCAAGAATGCCAAATATCAATATGAGGTGACCAATTTTCATCTTGTATGGACACTTTATATTGCATAATAGGACTTCTAGCAATGAGATGAAACTTGAAGAACTAACATGCATTGATACTGGTGATATTGGTGCTACCATACAGAAGGTGTGGTTCCAAAAAAATCTTGAAGTAAAAATAGTCATCAACTAAATAAGGAACATACAATCTATGCTCCTCACAAGTCCCATAATTTTCCATTATCTACGCTATAGAAAATATATCTTTTCTCTTAGATGATAACCTCCCATATGTTCCATCTATGTCTTCATGTGTGCGTCTCACATGAAGGAAAAAAACTTCAACAATTTAAAACACCCTCCTTGTTGTTAAAAAAGATAAAAATGCAAACATATAGCAATTTTTGTTATCACGATAACAATTATCCATTTACAACAATAATATAGGTGGAAACTTTTTATTTGAAATGTGGAGGTTTGTATTACCAATAATTTTATCATGTGCTTTGATCTCATATTTCTTATAGATCAAACATTTTTCATAGGAATCAGTCTGTAATAAGGCATCATGCAAAGGGTGTTTTGATGTTCCGTTTTTGTAACAAAAATCCCCATATCAATTCAAGTTGATCTTTTAATATCTCTTAGACACTTCGACAATGAAATCACTATGATATTTGAGCCACCCTCCAAAATGGAAACACTGAAGTGGCCATATCTCCCACTCTGGTGTCCATGGGTAAGCATACCATTCAAAGAATTGGGAATATTAATGAGATTACTAAGAGTCTTTTCCGTATTACCCAACATTAGTATAGAAGTCTTAGACTTATCCATCTTGTCATGCACAATACTAACGTATGTGTTTGGATTCTTTTCTGAACATAATATCTTCACATAGTACACCTATCGACAACTTGCAATATACTGATTATGGTTCGTTTGGATTTCTTGCAACCACTCCACTTCTGCTAGATCAATGGTGGCCCTGAGTTTGTTTATGAGTGAAACAAATTCATTTCACTATTCAAAGAAGTTGTTATTTGTAATTTCAACATTAGGAAAATATTTTTCCATTAATTTGATAAAACTAGATTGGGACAAAAGAGGAAGGCCAATCCATTGGATTTCTTCATTAGACATCTTAAGGAGTAATCCATGGGACATATATGGAAATAAATGTAAAGAATCACTTGTCCCATCTTGACATATAGACCTAGTTAAATGTGGAGGATTGTCTGAATTTTGCTCCACAATCTAATTTACAAATGAACATATTGCAACTGTATTCGATCTAGACTTGTGTAATCTGATGTTGGCATTCACAATCCTCAAAAAACTATTTATAAATTATTTTTTATAACTGCAGAATGTGCTCCTTTTTATTCCATAACATTTATATCATGCCATTTTATAGACATCTAGAGTTCCAAATCTCATTGTAAAAAAAATCTCTTCCTTTTATCTCCTTGTATGGAATTAGGAGCATTTGATGCCAAAGAATGCAATACAAAATTTCTTTTTGATTTTTCATTCATAAGATGGACATTTCTATAGATTTCAACCATTGAGTGGAAAGGAATTTTTTAAATACATTTGATTTTTACAACAACATGCATTTCTCATTTTTGTATAGAACCCACATTCCTGAAATGTTTCATCAAAGTTGTTGGTCAACTTCCTCTCAAATGATTGTTTACCATTTTGGAATTTCAAAGAATTGTATGGACTTGCTGTAACAATTTTTTTAGTGACAAAGGTATCATCATTCAAAGGTGGATATACCTTTTCAATAGGACAAGCTTTGATTGTTTTCCAAAATTTGAGAGTAGTTTCCTTCATAGCTTGTTCTAATATCACATGTAACGGAGCACCATTCAGGTCAAGCATGCAATTTGTAGTTCATATATGGAGAGAGCCTTATGATAAGAAAAAATTCTCACATTATATGAAAACCTCGTGAAATGAAACTCCAAATTCCTTACCATCCCATGGTACAAATTACCCCACATCTCCTTTTAAAGCATTTCAAATCATACCCCTGGATACATAAAAAATTTGTGGAGAACAACAAAGAACTAATTTCATATTTACTCCCATGAACTTAATATTGTAATTTTGGTTTCTCTTTGTATTTGAACATTCAAATTCATTATCCATGTCAACATCTATAAATAACCTATATTGAAATTGACTATCCTTTTTATTGGACAATATACAAGGATGCTAGTGTGTATATCTGACAAACAAATCTTGCTAGGAAACAACAACCCCTTCACTGACACACTAAATGAAATTAATCCCAAATATTCTCTTTTAACTGTGTCATTTGCATATACATTTTTCACCATCCCTATGGAAATGCAATTTCCATGATATGAACATCTATACAGTAGTTTAACTTTTGTCAAATGAAAATACAACCTAGACTTACAAGAAAAATCATTATCCTCAATAATATAGGAATCAAGAGCAAGTATCTTAGTCAAATCTTAATATTGTAGAGAATGGTCGAAGTGGGTAATCATATCTGATGCATTCCATTCAATATATGAATCATTTGCTTTTGACAAGTTTTTGGCACCAGCCAATGCACAATGAAATATCTCTATTTAAAAATCTAGTTACATTTACAATGACACATCCATGTTTGACTTCACTATTGTGCAAATTATTTCTATTTGGAAATGTTATTCCTTTGAGAACTTTTATTCCAAGGATAAGAAGGTCGGTATGGTGTTCAACGTACAAAAGAATTTCAGTTGACATATTTAACTATCTACATTAATGAAAAACCTCAGTCAAAATAAATGTTAAAAGAACATGAAAATCTATTTACAAAAAGAAATTAAATTTAATAACTCTATCATGATAGATAATTCTTGGAGTAGGTAACCATAATCATTGTTTGATATCCCATTTGAAAGCAATATCCTCCTAAAAGAATGGGAACGGATACAACAACATAGGGAAGAAAATGATTTTTATAAACGTATCATGTGGATCTTTTCATTATACACATCAGTATGTGTAGTGTATGTATGGTTGGGTAAACCATATACTAAATAAAGGAGAAAGGATCGGTCAATCCTTATTTCCGATGCAAGTGTCATGGTAGTTTATATTTGGTAGTTAGAAAAACCCAACGGTGCTACAGATTGGGTTGTGTTGATCACAACACGCCAATACTTTGTTGCAATTCTATTTACTAATATTTATTCCCTCTATATGCCATAAAAGTATCATCGATCCCACTCAAGGAGTCACACAATTCTCAAGTAATCTAATTCTAAGTGTGACTACCCTTCATAGCTTACAAATGTTTTTATCTAATAGAGAACCATGAAGACGATGGATAGATGAATATTATGGATCCTATGGGAAGTGTAAGTTGGTTGTTCTATCTCATTCAACAATTGAAGATGAGAGACGATATAGAATTGTGTGTAATGTTATCTCTAATTTCTTGAACATAAATTATATAAAATTGATAGAAAATAAAATAATAGTCACAAGCGCATTCTTCGCTTTCTCCCAAATAATATATATAAAAGGATGTTAGAGAGATAAATATTCTAGATGTGAAATAAAGTATCAGTTGACCCTTTTATTGAATTAAACTGTAGCAGCAAACAAACACTCTTGAATTGCGTATAGTGTGTGCCACACCAATTCTAAAGGTGATGGAGAAATGAATGTTATGGTTATAAAGGAATCATTGGATGACCCTTTTATCATATTCAACTATAGAACAAGACACACATTCCATAATTGTGTGTACATTTCCCACTTATTCTTTCGACGTAAAATTATATCTTTGAATAGAAAATAAAATAAGTATCTCACCTAGGTTCTCCATTTTCTCACTGAGAAAAGATCTAAGAGGTGATATATAGATGAATAATATGGATGCGAAGGAAATTATCAACCAAACCTTTTATTAGATTCAACTATAAAGGAGCACATTCATTGTTGAATGGAATGCAAAGCTATTTCTGATTCACACTACATTAAATCATAGTAATTGATTAGAGAATCAAATAACAAGTTTCAGACCTAATTTTCTTTCTTCTCCTCAATTAGAGAACTACACAGGAAGGTAAAGAGATGAATATCATGCCTACCTGGAGTACATATGTATGGATACCTGACACAATGTTGCAAATTGGATGGATCTAGTTGTAGCATGACAATATTGATTTACAATGCTATTTACTAATAGTTATTCCCTATCAGGGCCTTCGAAAGTCTCTGGGATCCCACTAAAAGAGGCCCCTGATTCTCAACTAATATAATTCTAGGTGCGACCACCCTTTTCATCTTGTGGATGTTCTCCTCTAATATATAACCATGAAGACGATGAAGAGATGAATATTATGAATCCAATGGGAAGTGTTGCTCGACCATTCTATCACATTCAACAATTGAAGAAGATAGACGATCTAGAATTGCATGTAATGTTTTCTCTGATTTCTTGAGATTAAATCATATAAAATTGATAGGAAATAAAATAATAGTCGCAAGCATATTCTCATTTTCTCCCAAATGAGAGATATAAAAGAATGTCGAAGAGATTACTATTATAGATGTCACTAGTAGAAAAATGGGCGATAAATGACCATGAAACCAAAAAGTTAGTCACTAAAATGAAAAAATGACTAAAATACCAAAAACGTTGGTTACCATAGTTTTTTAAAGTGAAATATGACCAAATTTGAGCAATTTTAAGTCAACTAAAAATGACTAAAATAAATGACTAATTTAGTCATGGGATAAAAAAATATGACTAGAGAGTCTAAGTTAATAATTATATAATATTTCCATTGTTTTCTTTTTGTAAGTAAGTCATATTATATTAACATTTCATAAAACATTACATAAGTCTATATCCAAAACTACCTTCATGGCCTTCAAGAGATCCACCAAACCAGTATTGTCTTATACGGGACTAACCCACAAAACCCTCCTACGAAGAGGAAAATAGAGATTTACATACTTTTTTGGATTTAACCATAAGATTAACCAAATCAGGACTATGAAACTTAATCCATTGGCATAAGCCTTTAAGGCAACAAAATGTATTGACCAAAACATTTCCAAAAAACCAACAAGAACCTTTCAGAATTTGAGAAGACCCTTCAGTTTCAAGGAAAAATAGTAACAAAGAGTCGAGAACTTACAGCTCCTGAAATTTCAAATAAGGAAAATAAAACCCTCCATGCCTTGGACTGCCAATCATCTAGTTCGACCTCGTTTGCATGCAAACATTCATAGTTCTTTCTACGTCAATCCTTGGGAGAAAAGGAAGGCCCAATTCTTTAACAATTGCATAAATTTTCATATGAATAAGCCTGGTATCCACATAAATATCCCTCCATAAATCAATGGGGATGTTATCCCCATGTTCCTTCTCTTCTCACTTCGGTAGAACCAACTCGACGAGACCCTTAATTAACAGTAAAAAACCATGGTTTTCTCATAATACCCATGGTGTGCATGCGATGATCCCAGGTCCTAGATCCACTAATCTAGAGATGCATCCTCCATTTATTGTTTACCAACCTCTACTTCGCACCGCAACCCTTGTTCTGCCAACTTTATATTCGACCAAATCAATCGGGCAATATTGGATGCCCGATATAACTAGGAAACTTAGAAACCCACAACTGATCTCTATTCACCTTGTTCTTAGCCTTCTCTTTAGACCCTATGACAACACCTTTTGAATCCATGTTATTTCCCACCACCCCGGAAAACTTCAACATACATATCGAATATCAACACAACACTAGTCCACCACCTTTCAGCATGCACCTAGCTTGTTCCCCATGCTATTTATAATAAATGATAGATGTACCTAAGGTAAAGTACATGGTGAGGCTTAAATAAATTTCCATTTGGTAAAACAAGACATTTCCTCCAATATCCTCACTGCTTATGTCTTTTTCACTAGATTCCATCATTCCCTCTATCTGATCCTACCTATGGTCTATATTACCATCCATCGCATCATTCAACTTTTGCAATCCACAATTACCCTCTGTACTTTGGAGATCATCCCTCATAAATTCCACCCACTAGCCAAGAGTACACCACCCCTAACACAATTGCAATGAATTACACACATGCCAGCCTGTGTTCTCCATGTTCCTGGGCCTCCATGTCATCCCTCCCTATGTCCTCACTTGCATATGGTGTATAAGATGTCCATTGTTAAAGTTTATGAATTTGTAATAATTTTTTTACAATTTTGAAATTTTTAATGCTACAGATGGATTTAAAGACCCCCTTCTCTAAATGCATCTGTAGCATTAAAATTTATGAAATTGTAATAAAATTATTACAACTTAATACAATTATTACAATTACATAATTTTTACAATGAATTATTGCAATTTTTACAATGGATTTTTACAATTTCATAATTGTTTACAATGGATAATTGCAATTTTGACAATTTGATAAAATTTAACATTGTCGATGAATTCAAAGACCATCCTTACTAAGAATCCATGTACAATGTTAAAATTTATGAAATTGTAAAAATTCATTTTTATATAATTATATAGGTTATTATTATAGAGAGATTTCTTGCTTTCTTCATTTGTTCTTTTTACACTAACTTTTCATACTAAGAAACAAAAATAGCCTTGGGATATGTCCAAATAGTCCTCCAACTTACTTCACTATCCCCCTTTTTCTTCCAAAGGAATACCCATCGTAATGGCTTGTTTCCAAAATTTAAAAGTGTATTCTTGTACACCTTGTCATTAGTTTTGCTAAAGGTACTAGCATTTCATAAGCTATTCCTCTTGGTAACCTATTAATTTTTTTCAAGGTAACATAAAAGAAAACAAAAAATATAATAGTTTTTTTATATAAGTAAGATATTATATTACTGCTTCAAAAAGTTACATTGCTTCCATTACTAATGACCTCACCATCTTGAAACAGACCTGGAGACGTAGCTAGGAGGGGTGAACTCCGTTATCAGCTCTTGTATATCAATTTCATGGTTTGATTTCTATTTATTTTCTTATGTGTGGATGTTTAAGAATTTAGAATTTAGTTTTTAAAGCTTGTTTATGAGTTTTCCACACAAGTTCACATGCAATTTTTAATGGTTAAAAAGATCCTGAAATTTCAGATCAAGTTTGGTATCATAGTTGATTAACCATTGCATTTTGAGTTTATGCTAACAATATATAGGCTATAGTGTGGTGTCGAAGGAGAACTTGAAGATTTTGATCTAGATATTGGTTCAAGAAGAGGAAAAATGTCTTCACCAAGTGGAGAAGAAGCTTCTTCTATCTCGTCTGAAGGGGAATTTATTAGAGCTTTCATGAGAATGCTAACGATGGTAGAGGTGCTCTATCAAGATCGGAAGAAAGGTGAATGAGGAGGTCCATCTCATGTTGAAGGTAAAAGAGAAGGATGTTGTGAGGAACCTCCTAAAACTCCACAGTCTTCTCCATCATATCTCGATAGTTCTTTACATTCTCCATTTAAAAACAAAAAAAACAAAATTGACTTTAATGTGCCTCAATTAAAGCTAGACGCTGAAAAATTGACTTTAATGCATAATGGAGAGCTTAATGCTGAAAAATTGGACAATTGGATCCGTCAAATTGAAATTTATTGTAGGATTCAAAAGTTTACTGAAGATAACATTAAAATTCATTTTCTTCTCTCCAACTTGGAGGGACTTCTCTCATCTAGTGGAAGAGAACATGTCAAAAGGATATTTACATAAAAGGTAAAATCATCTCCCCTTGGTATGAGTTCACATCAGCATTAAAAAATCAGTTTTATCCATTAGGGTAGATGCAATAAGCTATGATGGACTAGAAAAATATAAGGATAGGTAAGGGAAAAAGTGTGCAAGATTACAAACAAGAATTCAGGTAAAGAGCTTTGGTTCTTGGTACACCTCTCTACACCTAAGAAACTCTTCTCAATTATATAGGAGGATTGCATAGTTATTTATGTCATATGATATTAACGCTTAATCTGACTAACCTTGATGAGGTATGTGTTCAAGCAACTCACATAGAGATGAAGGGAAAGAATACCAAAGAGAAATTTTCTAAGAATCCTTTCAAACCTGATGGAAACAAGTCTAAAGGTAAGGGAAAAGGTAAACACACAACTACTGTGAAGAAGGAGAAAAGCCTACATGTAATCATTGTTAGAAAAAAGTTCATGATGCTTGCAAATGTTAAAAACTTCATCCAAAACTCAATCTTGAAAAGTTTCAGAATAAAGAAGACAAAAAGAGTACTGGAATAAAAATCCAACATGAATTGGGATGTCATTCTGGAGATGAAACTAGGGTGGTTGCTACAAGCATTCAAGGTAAAAATCCTTCTTGTTTTATTTCAAGAAACAAACCTGTCATAGATGAAAGAAAGAGGAGTGAGTTATTTCATATTAAAGTAATCTCCAAACATATAAAAATTGATACTCTTTTTGATAGTGGATCACAAGAAAACTCATTTCAGAAGAAATTGTTAAGAAATTACAGCTGGAAACTAAGATACACCCTAAACCATATCCACTTGTATGGGTATGTGATAATGCACAATTGCAAGTTAAAAAATATTGTAGACTTAGGTTTTCCATCACTTCTATATTTGTTGATGAGGTAGATCTATATGTGGTTTCATTGGATATATGTGGTATTGTGTAGGGTAGTCCATATCTGTATGAGAGGAATGCTATATTTTATAGAGAAGATAACAAGTATTATCTCACTAAAGATGGTATTGAATATATCGTCCATGCACATCGCATGAAAACTAATATTTCTTTAGTTTCTACAAATAAAATGAAGAGGTTAATAAATGGAAGTAATAACTTTGTTCTTATAATAGTAAAAGCAAAAGATGTTGAACCAACTGAATCCTTTAAAGGTTGTGATCCAAAACTTAAAAAGGACTTGATAAAAGTGGTAACTGATTATGATATTTTGTTTCAAGAAACTAAAGGATTACCTCCTAAAAGGGAAATTAAACATGAAATTCATTTTATGAAGGATGCACCTCTTCCTAATATTGCTATGTATAGGTCTTATGTTATTGAGAATGTAGAGATAAAGAAATAGGTTTAGGAATTGCTTGAAAGAGGGGATATTTGGCCAAGTTCCTCTCCACGTGGTTCACCAATTGTTTTGATGTCGAAGAAAGATGGAACATGGCATATGTGTGTTGATTACAAGGCACTTTTCATGTCCCCTCCCTTCATACCGACAATGGAGAGGACGTGTCCCTCGCACTGCTGTTGTTCATCAGACTGGGCAATCTAGCCCCATGAATGTAACAATTTAAAAATGCATTGCAAATAAAATATATATACATAAGCATTAATATACAGTGGAAATAAAGCATTCGTTCAAGTATTCGTCATGTTCATAATAATTTATAAGAAAAATACGTTGCAGAGGTCAAACACAAGAAAATACTTATCTTGAGAAGAAGATTCCCCACAACTAGCTATGTCGCTACAACGTTCCACCCAACCATAGGCCGGTGTGATCATTAATCTATCAACATCACTGCCACCCCCAAGCTGGGCATGATTTCAACAAGGAACTAGGGAATACAGAGTTACACCCAACAATACCATACACCCATAGTCAAGCCAATAATCACCTCCAAACACAGTCAACCCACTAACAGATGGGATCCTTGGACTTACTCAGCCAATCCAACACAAGGATGCACTTCATAGCAAAATACAAGTTTTGGGTAGGGACAAAAACATCCCGGGAACCAAAATTGAAAATGGAAAATGGGGAAAAAAGACCCAAGTGATCAAATCATTTTAGGAAACATTCAATGTCTTCACAGAGGGAAAAATGACCTCTATTCACACCCAAAACATGGATCTATCTTCCCAACCGGTGAGCATAACCAAAAACGGGTTTACAACCAAAACAGTCTGGTAAAATGGGGAAAAACACCCTATGAGAGAAATACAATTTCACAAAATGTTTCTGGGCATTGTAGGGGCTAAAATGACCTCCATACATACCCAAATAGGGGATCTCCTTTTCCCATTCACTGTACCATACCAAAATGAAACCCTGGGTATGGGAAAATGAGGAAATGACAGAAAAAACATGGAGGTAAATGCTCAACAAGCTCCAACTGCGTGAGGAAGAAAAAAACGCTTAAAAAAACCCAAATCGTGAATCCTTGCTACACATTCACTCAGCAATATGAAAACGAGTTTTCATCCATGGAGAAAATGGAGAAACCTACCAAAATTGTGAAGGTAAATGCATAGGAGCTCCAGTTGCGTGAGAGAGAAAAAACAATGGATGAATAATGGGATGGGCATGCATTTCCAAGAATTTACTTTCCCAAGAAGTCAAAACCAGGTTTCCCAAAAAAATGAGTGGATTCCCAATTCAAATTTGACTCCCATACTCTTACCGTCCTCATGCATTAACTAACTCAACCACTTCTGGATGACTGGGCACAAAAGACAAAATGGGTAGTTGACAGTTTTATGGGTTTTCCCCTTGACATTTTGCTTTCCCCCATCGGCTCAAGGGTTTGAATATTTCCCCTCCCCATCCCTTGTGAAATCATGCCGCCATCTCTTTAACATTTGTAGTCCCTTCCTAAAACCCCCAATATTTCATAAAAAATAATTTTTTTCTCGCAATAATTAATGTTTACAATTGACGCTTAAGAGAGTAACTTAACTGTTAATAGTTAACATACTAAGGTTTAATATAGATATGAAAAAAAAATCATTTATTAATTTCGATAGTACTTTATTTACTAACAACCTTCAAAATTTAGTAAAGAAGATCGATCTAGAAAGTAAATGGTCTAAAGTAGTAAGGATTAAAATCAACTGTTTATTTAAATGTGAAAGCAAAGTACTAAAGTTTGTTTCTTGCTTACTGAAGGAACTATCTGGTTGTGTCGAGGCTTACTTAGCTTATTGAAGCTAATGTAGTGAAATGATGATTCTTGTATAGGTCTTTTTACTGGTAAAACATTTTATTTCCAGTTTTTCAGGATCGAGGTTTATTATCTCAACTTCAAAAAGTAAAATGCTAGCATAATTATTTAACTTAATGATGTGTGTAAAGAAGGTATTGTCAAACCTGTTTCCTTTCCAATTCTTGAATTGGTTAAGTATTTGCAAAATGTTAGAGGTCTATGTTTTTAACCATCTTATTCTAGGCTTAAGGATATAATGTTTCCTATATATATATATATTTTATTTAAAGGCATAAGTGCTTGGAAATATAAGCAAAGTAGAAGCTTATGTTTTAATCCTAACTATGATTATAACTTGCAAATCCTATAATTTTTCTATTGTTGGTATATTAGATCCTAATCATACATGCAACAATATAATATGACAATTCTATAGACTAAAATATTGCAATACCTTATTTACTTTTACCAAAGTATTTACATAAGCTATTGTATTAACATGTGCCATGGTGTAAACTTAAACAAGTATTAACCTATGTCTAGATATTGTTTTAAATTTGAGACTGAACATATGCATATGCGATATAATGATATATGCAAAGTTTAATATGGACATTTTCCAAAGTATTAACGGGTAAGGTACAAATTATTCAATATAATAAAACTCAACATAATGTTAGCATATGCTCGAATGTTAACATAAACGAGTAATAGCATAATCCTATGTATTGTCATAAGGTTATAGAAATGACGTTTGTTAAATAGATTTTTATGCAACGTATAGATTTGATATTTCCAAGGTATATAACATGTGCAATGCAAAGTTTATAATATAAAGATATTAGCTTGGTATAATTTTTTTAATGTTTGTTTGCAATGCAGGTTTCACGAGGCCATACGGGACTATAGAGAAAATTCTATCCAAGCCCATACGATTTGCGTGTTGATGGAATCCACGTGTAGTGATTTCAAAGGTTAGGGTTTTGTAAGTCTAAACCCTAACTATAAGTCAAACCAAAACCAAAATCTCTCGCTTATTCTCCATCATTTTCATTGTCGAGAGGCAAGTCGACAGGTTCCTATCTTGTTCAGCCTCCCTAGCAACAACCCGAGTCTTAGAAAAAAAAACAGTGATAGTTCCACAGTCCGGAACTCTGTGTTCCTTGCCAAAGTGGTTGTTACCGTGGAGTTCTTTAGGTTTACTTATAAACTCTTGTCAGGGTTGGGAGCTGGGTTTATTTTTAATGTTTACAAGGTCGAGAGTTTTCTTGTTAAGATTTCAACGTAGCTAGAGGTTTCTTGGCTTATCACCAGTGGTTTTCAGTCTTTCTTCCTCCTTCTTGCTATAGTCTCAAGCTGAGAGTTTACTCAACGATGAAGGTCCAAAACTAGGGTTTCCATTTCCCAGCTTCAAGTGTTGCTTGAAAGGGGTTTCAGAGTAATTCTAAAACTGTGGCTATGACTGGAAGGTAAATTTTCTTTCGGTTTTGTAAATTTGATTTTTTTGACAATGAGAAGGTTGATATAATTTTATTTTTAGAAAATATATTAATGCAAAAACAATTTTTTGTGCATGCTTGGCCACGAACGAGACTTGTCCTCCCAACGCTAAATGAAATGATGGCTTGGAAGAACTATGAGTTTTTGAATCTTACTGCGCAAGAGACTTGGTAATCCTTGACCTTACCACCTGGCATTTCTCCATCGACGATGAGTAGTCTACTAGCGATTATAGCTATGACTTGTTGCATTTACTGTAATTTTTTTTTGTACAATTCGTAAGGCCGTAACTCTGTTAATGATGTGTTGTGTTTATAAATGCTAGGGTTTTTATTTTGCAGACTTGTATAAGTTGGGTAAAATTTATAAGTCGTATGACTCAGTAATTTTGGTTGTTTTAAGATTGTGAATGGATAGAAATTTTTTGGTTAAAATTGGTTTTGTGTTTAATAGATTTTATAGTCTCCAATATTTAAGGTTTCGACTCTAAGATGTCTGTGTTTTGATTTTAATTTGTGATTTATTTTAATAAGAAAAAGGGTTTTGACTATAAACAAAAGATGTTATAAAACTCTGTAAATTTTGTTTGTATAAAAAGGTAAAAGCAACTGTTTATTACTGGATTATTTCAAGTGACCTTGTGCAATCGAAAACTAAGGGTTTGATTCGGTTACCCTAGCTTGGT
This sequence comes from Pseudotsuga menziesii, assembly GCA_001517045.1. NCBI lineage: Eukaryota > Viridiplantae > Streptophyta > Pinopsida > Pinales > Pinaceae > Pseudotsuga > Pseudotsuga menziesii. The sequence continues at coordinate 288,152 of LPNX011155306.1, forward strand.
TTAATAAACTCTATAAATTTTTAATAGATTTTACCCTTGTAGTGTAAAATTTCATTTTTAATTATACTCTGTATTGTGTTGTTGTGTTTACTATTAATTATTTGGTAAATGTTGTCTTATTTGCAGTATCACTATAGTTTTTTGTATTTGTTATTTTTAAAACCTAAATTATTACTACATTTTCATTATACTGTTTATAAAATCCAAAGTTGCTCTATTTACATTATTTTATGTTTTGTATTAGTTAATAATTATATGTACATAATTTGAGTTAAGTTTTAAGGATAGTTATTTTTACTGTGCTAAAAGGAACACCGTTACACAAACTGTGTACTGGTTTTTAGTAAACATTCTTTTAAGGTACTTTATAGTTATAGATTAAACAGTTGTGTTTAACGTAAGAAACTTATGAAATAAAGGAATATTTCTTTTAAACATTTCTATAAAGATTTACAGTAGAAAGTAACTACTCAGATTCATACACATCTTAATTTGATTTATTCATCAAACTTAATTTCACGTACTGTACTAGAGTACTGCCTCCTCGAGGTTTGGAAAAATACAGTCAGGTAATTTATTCGTAAGTAAATTTAAACTAACCCTAATCATTTATTCTAATACATATTTAACCAAAAATTATCTATCTTTGAACAATAAAAGGTTTAACTAACAATGAAAGAAAATAACAAATGAAGCAGTCATATAAATATTTTGACTCCTAAATTCATACATTCCAGCTCCTATGCTTGCATAGAGAAGATTTAAATAACATTTAGAACCTGGTAATATAGTCGAGGAGACAACAACCTAAGGAGCCCGTTCCTCCCAACGAACTCCTGAAGAAAGTTGAGCTGCAAATCTTAGGACCCCCAATCCTATCTATTGGTCCACCTGGTTGACGACAGTGGGTGGGAGAATAGGTTTAGAAACCCCTGTAACTCCACAGAGTAATCAACAGTAATACTTCTTCATGTAGCAGTAAGAAATCAGCCCAAATAGCTGCATTAGTTCAATAAATAAACACTTTCTCACTCAAACACTTCTTCCTGTCCCCTCCATCAAACTTATTGTGCACCAATTTCACTCAGAAATTTCACAAGTAAAGAATGAGCAGCCTTAACCGAATTTGATTGGTAGTTTTATCAACATGCCTAGGTCTTTTGGGTCAATTTTTCACTTAATGAGCCACCTGCTCTTGTTCCACTTTCTTGGGGAGCATGACCACAAAAATAGGGAAGTTGCCTCCTACAATAGCTAGAAGTAGTTTGAGGATGTTGCCAAGTGTCAATCTGCTCTCAACCCAACCTATTCCACCAAGTGGCCAGTCGACACTCATTTAACAACCTCCTTAAGCTGTTGTCTCATCTTTTATTTATTTATTAATAAATTATTCAGCAATTAAATACAATTATCTTTGACCCCACTTGGTCAATAATTACAAACTTTATAATAAAATTAAAACATAATGTCTCCTAAAACATAAAATGTTTTTGCAATTTGGGGTATGTGACACCCATAGCTAGCCGTGGTTTTATATTAATTTGTACATTTACATGATATATCAAAATATATATATCTTGCTTAACTTAGTACTATCACCATAGGTATCAACCTTGACACACAAAACATTCATCAATGGTAGGGCTTTGGCCTTCAGCTCCATGCCATGATCTCAATACAATATTTACATGATGTACAATTAAATACCATGGGGTCAAAAATGGGGTATTACAACACTGAACAGAATCACAATAAAGAATAAGTATCATCTTCCTTGAATTGATGACCTTTATTTTAGCTTAAAAATCAATCTTTTTCACTAAGTTACACTTACGAAGTGGCTATCATCCAATCTGTATTCATGACAATGATATTTGGAAGACTGCTTTCAAAACTAAACATGGATTGTATGAATGGATGGTAATTCCCTTTGGGATTTGTAATGCACTCGCAACATTTATGAGGGTGATGAATGATTTGTTTAGGCCCTTCATTGATGAATTTGTCATAGTCTACTTAGATGATATTTTGATTTTCAGTCGAACTTGCGAAGAGCATTTCAAGCATGTAAAACAGGTATTTAAGGTACTCATAAGAGAACAAATGTACCTAAAGATGTCCAAAATGTGAGTTTGGAAAGGCATATTTAGTTTATCTATGTTACATTGTATGGGTTGGTGAATTGATGATTGATCCATATAAAAAGGAGGTCATTGTAAACTGGCCTAAGCCAAATAATGTAACAGATGTAAGAAGCTTCTTGGGAACATCCAATATTGGAGGAAGTTCATTGTGAACTTATCCTTAATAGATTCCCCTTTACATGCTTTGACAAGCATGAACAAAGTATTTTAGTGGGAAGGCAAGGAACAAAAATCCTTCAGCACACTAAAAGAAAAGATTAGCACAGATCCAGTACTTGCACTGTTGAATCTACACCAACCATTTGAGATAGAAATTGATGCTAGTGGTTATGCAATAAAGGTAGTTGTAATGCAACATAATAAACTAGTATTCTATCATTCTTAAACATCCTCTGAAACAATAATCAACTATCAACCTACGACAAAGAGTTGTATGCATTAGTAAAAAGTGTTAAAAAGTTGAAACATTACCTAATGGGTAAGGAAACAATCATACATACTGATCATCAACCACTACAATATTTAAAATCACAAACTAAGCTAAAACAATCAAGGCATTTCAAGTGGATGGGGTTCCTACAACAATTTATTTTGGTTATCAAGTATAAGAAAGGTATTCAGAACAAAGTTTCAGATATGTTATCTAAACCTCCAACAAATGCTTTTATTTTCATTAAACAAAGTCATACAGTACATGCAAGTTATGTTGAACAATATACTAAGGATGAAGACTTTAAAGAAGTATATGATTCACTAAGGCATGGCTATCATAATGAAGAATTAAACTATCATATCATCTTGGCAAAATCTATATTCTACAAAGTGAAAGAGTGCTTGTGATAAGAGAAGCTCATACTTCTCTTATTCAGGATATTTTGGAGTAGGAAAAACTGTAGCACAATTACAAAACTTTTTTTATTGGCCTCGAATGAATGATACGGTGTCAAAATATGTAAGAGGTTGTGATATGTGTGCAACAAGTAACCTAGGTAGCATAAATTTAGGCTTGTACACTCCACTTCCAGTTCATTCTCATCCATGGGAAAGTGTTTTAATGGATTTTGCAGGAGGCTTACCTATGTCTAGAAAAGGACATGATTATCTATATGTTGTTGTGGATCGATTTAGTAGAATGTGCATACTCATGCCTTGTAAAAAGCATATCACAATTGATATTACTACTCATTTGTTCTTTCAAAATGTATGGGTCCATTTTGGACTTCGTACTTTTATTATTTCTTATCAAGATTCCCACTTTCTTGGGAAATTTTGGTCATCTTTATGGGAAATTATGGACACAAATCTAAATCAAAGCACAACATTTCATCCACAAACCGAAGTACAAACTAAATTGGTCAACTTTACCATGGTACATCTTCTTCAAGGGTATTTTGCTAAGCATCCAAAGCTTTGGGATGAAAATTTGGATTACGTTCAACATGCCTATAATAGAGCTATACACTCTTCAACTCAAAAGTCTCCATTTGAGACATGTTTTGGGTACTTGCCAAAGTATCCCTTAGGCTTTGTTGTTGGGAAATATACAATGAAATGTGGATAGGTTGATGTGGATAAAGATCGGAAATTTATTCAGCAGATCCAGGTAATTCATTAAGCAGTGGAGGAACAGTTGGAATCAAGTCATGCTAAGTACAAAGAGAAACATGACAAGCACTGAATAGATCATCATTTCTAGATTGGTGATTGAGTATGGCTTCATATTAGCAAAGATCAACTCCAAGGTGAAGGTAGAAGGTTGAAACCTATAAGGTATGGAACTTTTACAATTTTGGATAAAGTCGGTAATAATGCTTTTAGGTTAGAATTGCCTCCTTACATGAAAATGTATTCAGTTGTTAATGTGGAAAAATTCAAACTGTATGAGCCACCTATGATTGCAGACCAAGGTGTACAGGTTCAAGCACCTTCTGTGGATGAGTTTTCTCCTAAGTATCTCAATGAATTTCAAGAAGATGTAATAGTTGATAAGAAGGTCAGATATTCATGAAGATGAGACATGGAATTTATTCATGTGAGGTAGCAAGGAATGCATCCAAGAAAATCAAGGTGGATAGAGACCGGAAGAGTGAGGGAGTTGTACCCTCACCTATTTTCTAAATGATTCCATGCTTTTGGTGGCCCAAAATATTTCTAGTGTTAAGGTTTGATCCAAGAGGATATTCAATGACCGACCTATGAAGAAGTCTTCAAATATAAAAATAAATCATACAGTGGTAAATATATTGTCAACAGCTTTCCATCGACGCTCGTATTGTGCGAAGCGACTTCTAGATGGAAAAGTTATCAAGGTTTGAAATTGCGACAAAAAGGTTCAAAACTAAGAAAACAATTGGTATTTGGGAAAAATGGATAATTCAAAGTTTTGTAAAAAATGGTGGAGTCAATGGGGATTAAAACCAAGACCTCCATATCGCCCAAATCCTTCACAGAGTTCCCCTAGCCAAGGCTTCTGTCGGTGTTCCTTATATGCTATAGAGTAAAGTTTCTACTTAAGGTTGAAAATGTTGTAGTTTTGAAAATATGAGGGGGAGGGGCGAGGGCTTATCCCTTGACCCCTTGGTCAACACCAAGACCCCCACCCCGCAATATCTCATTGGAACAAAACCAACATATTCCAACACCATATCATAGGATATGCCACATGTTAAATCTTATATATTGAACTGTATGACAAGGGGTATGGCACATAAGTATAACCATTGCCACATAAACCTTATCCTTATGGCTTGAACCAGATTGTATCCACATTGCCAAAATATATCATATGTTACAATATTAATGAAAAAGGGGGAGAGGAACGCTGGCTTGACCCTAAGACCTCTGCCCCACTATACCATCCCTTTTCCAACATGCCACTGTAGTTTCGGTGTATGGGATGTGGCAGAAATAAAATAAGAATTTGTAGGAGGAATTGGGTGGGGCCAAAAGGGCATGTGTACTTCTGGCTTGCGCCCCAAAACCACCATAAAAATACTATTTAAAACCATGCTTGGGGCCATGGTGGAGATAATGGAGGACATGGAAAGATACTACAAAGTTCGACGTGGGCACAATTCCCGAGGAAAGTACATGCACAAATACAAAGCCATAATACATCCATTAATGGGCACAAATATCGAGGTGGAATCCATACATTCTGTACTATTTTTCCTTTTATGCAGGCAAAGTTTTCTTGATTTGCATGCTAGAGAAGGCCTCAAACAAAGGTAGTCGAGTTTATACTCATTTTTATCAAAATTTCGAGAGGATCACAGCGGTGATGTCTGTTTCTGGTTTTCTTAGACACAAAACAAAAGTGGTTCTAGAAACCCATTTATGTAATCTTTGAATACTTAATAATATCAACCTTCTTGTTGGAAGTGGCCCAAAGACGTATCCCAAGAGTGGTGAACTCCGTTATCATCTCTTGTCTATCAATTTCATGGTTTTATTTCTATTTATTTACTTATATGTGGATGTTTAAGCATTTAAAATTCAGTTTTAAAGCATATTTATGAGTTTTTGACATATAAGTTCACATGGAATTTTCAATGGTTAAAAAAGATCCTGAAATTTCAGATCACTAGGCTCATTCACATTAAAATTTAAGCCATGGCCAAGTAGATGGGGGTTATTTTCCTTATAAACATGAAATATGCATGGGAGTGGATTGGCTCTACTTCACAGAGCAATCCTAGCTCGACTTCTAGGAAACATGTTCCTTAATATCTCAATTTCTTTCAATATGCTTGATAAGGTTTGGTTAGTGATATTTAGGGTCAATTTTCCTTTGATGCATAATAGAGATAGGTATAGTAGTCTTTTTTATTATCAATTACAGACTTTATGATAGTATGGCTCTATTTTCTCTTTTAGGGGAGGGGATTTTCGAAATTTCCTTTGGGAGAGGGGAGTTCTGGTTTCCACAAACAGATTTGCAAGTGTTGTATATATTTTGACATTATATAATTAATATATTACTTATTTACCAAAATAATGTGCGATGTGTTAATATTTATTTTCCAAATACTTAAATAAATAAACTTATTTGTATAAAACTATAATTTAATAATTCTAAAATTGAAAATGATGAACACATTCAGTTAAACCTATAAGGCACAATATATATTTTTTAACCAATGCTTCTTTAACAATCACATGAAAAGAAAGTTTAGATTTATATGAGTCCAATGTGATGGATTGTTCTCACACAATCTTATTTCATTGAATAACAAAAGTATAACCGTAATCTATAATATATGTGAATTTAACCTATCGACACATTAAATATGGATCTATATTGGAAATAATTTAGGAAAAAATCGCTCCATATCCATTTCAAAATATTCCAAATGGAAATAATTGTTGCATGCAGTACCATATGCTTGAACACAAAATCAAAGAGAAAAAACAATAGATTGATAAATCTACAATACCTAGAGACATTACATTTTTAGAATTGCCCATGCATTGATAGAAAATATAAAGTTGTAGTAAGACAAGAGATTTAGTATAAGTGAAGAAATATAACATTGTAATATCTCTTCCCATTCTTACTTAAAAGTCTATGGGAATAATATTTGAACAATTGGAAACAAACAAGAAACTTGGATGCATATAAGGAATGAAAGGAAATGGTTCAAATAAAAGGGTTGCAGAAAGATACTCAAATTCCTCTGTAGTTATTTGTTCCCTCGACATGAAGTTGATCATTCAAATATATGTATTGTATTGATGGAATTGAATGGTTTTTTAATATTTGAAAGGATTATACTCTGATATGTGAATATGGAAAATTGAGAATTCCTCGATGCATGAGAAATGTTGGGTGTATGTAAGTTGAATCCTTGAAATAAGGGATGAGGGACTTGTAACTTTGAGTATGAGACCAGTGGTAGTGCAAATAATTCCACGGTGAGAGAGGTATATGACACAGGGGATAGGCCTACTATTAGAGATAAATCCAAATCAAGAGATATAATCCCACCATAAGAGAGAATGGTAAAATAAGGGACTATCCCACTTTGAGAGTGGAGTGCAAAATAAAGAAGACCAAAATCAATATGAAAGAGGGGTGAGAATTTGTCTGAAAGACTGGTAATACTCGGGATTCCATGTCCAAATCCAGATTGAACTCCATGTTGGTTGATCCACTTAGTTATCTTTTCTTTAATGTAGGTAATAGAATTTTAAGTGAATGAAGGTTTTGAAATTCAAACAACATAAGGATTTTATTTAATAGTACAAGGTATAAAAATGCAACAGGAAATCTCATTTCCAAGTCTCCACATATACATAGAATTTAATGGCCATTCAATTTTTTCCTGTGAACGTTTATGTGGAAAACCTCCATGCCACTTACCAAATGATCCTAAAATTAAATTCAAACTCGAAACCATAAAAAACTAAGTTCCTTAAGAAACAAAAAATTGTTGGTGCATAAATCTCTAGGATAAACAAGGTTCAAAATGGAACCCTTCCACTATCATTTTTGAACCCGAAATTCGATGGCATAGATGTCCAATTTTCAACATCATGTTGTCGACCATCCAACAAGCATATTCATTTTTAAACATCGGTTGCACTTCGGTGGATATCCGACAGTAAAATAAACTCGTTGGATATATGACTTAGTCCAGTCGAATATCTGACAACTCCTCTTTTAATATTTTCGTTGAATATATTACAACTCTCATTGTATAGGAGGTCGTATATTCGATGAATCCTCTTTTAATATTTCCTTCGAATATCTGAAAACTCTCACTGTATAGGAGGTCGGATATCCAACAACTACTCTTTTAATATTTTCATCGAATATCCGACAAGTCTCACTTTATAGGAGGTTAGATATTTGATAATAAAGGTGTTGTATATTCAACACGATTGACATCAAATACCTATTCCTTTAGCTGTCGATGGTATAGTGATGGCGTCAAATTCTTTGTAAGGGTCTGTCAGATATCCGACGATATTTGCATTGTAAGAAGTTATATATTCAACGCCTTTAGCCATCAGTGTATGGTGATGTCATTGTATTCTTTGGAAGTGTTTGTTGGATATCCAATAGATATGTGGAATTAAAAAAAAATACAGATATCTCGTGACATAAAAAATTCACCTAAGCTACATAAATCTATAATAAAGTGAAATATGACCACATCATTCCAATATCTGAGTGTTGTTTATGAAGCATCCAAGCAAAAACATTATTTTGATCTTATATCTAATAAGTATGTGAAAAAATTCATGCATATATCATATCAAAACCTTCACACAAGTGGATTGAACAAATATTACTCTGTTTTGGAAATGCATCACTCAATAAAACCCCAAATAGCTCCATATTCAAATCTATATTTATGAGTAATGAAATATAAGATGACAAAATGGGTTGGGTGTCGAATTGATACAATTTCAAGTTAGTAAAGATGGGAGAGTAAATGTGTTCTTGTTTATGTATCAGTATCCCCTACAATCATATCTTAATGGCCATATCATAAAACTTAATTTAACAACTAAGGATATTGAAGAAATACTCTTGCAGAAAAGTCATTTTCCATGTTCCTTAGGTTCTTCAACCATTGATAATATCAAAATGAATTATGTAGGATATTTAGATAAATAAAGTGCATTGTATTTTGCATCTTCCATGAATATTTTTTATTATAAGGATTTCTCTCACTCCCCAAAATCCCTGGATGTTTCAGGCACTACGTTTCCATTGGTATAATCTAGACCAAATGTAATAGAATGTTGAGCCATGGTTATTCAAGGACATAAAATATACAAGGATCTTGATATTCTAAGTTAAGAACCTACAAGTGAGGAAAATGGCATTACAAAGTCGGGCATTTCTATAGAGGTGTTGGAGGATTTATCAATGAAAAGTATTAATGACTTAGGCCATCTGCACTTGAATGAAGAAAAATTACAACAAGGGGAAGAGAGGACATGAATATCTTAGATATGAAACAGGTTATAAACTTTATAGTCCATTTATGTGCCAAATTAGTTATTACTTGTAGAAAAATGACTCGGAGGAGGTTGAGAAAGGTAAACCCAAGGAAAGTCCATCATAGAATATAGATGGAATATAAAAAGGGTGAGGTAGTAAACCCATTGACATTGATTACAATACTTGACATGGTAGTAATGAGGCACACAATAGAGGTATCCAACCCAAGGGATCAACATCGAGACCTACATGAAGCTAAAAGCACTCAACCACTTAAGCTAACCTACAAGGTTAATTATTTAGTTATATTAATTCACTTATTTATAAATATTATTATTAAAAAAATCCACAAATAAAGTGTTTTGTATTACTTTTCATGGATAAAAACTTACAATTTATTTACTATGTGTTCCTTTGGTGTAATATCAAATAGCTTGACTAAGCCCACAAAAAATAATTGCTAAACTAATACGCAACAAAAATTGTCCCTTATGATCAATTAGAACATCTTGGATAGAACAAACCTAGTAAGATAATCCATTACAAAGCTTGATTGTAAGTTAGTCTTACTACACCAAAGGGAGTATACCATATTGAAATAGGTCCCTCATATTAATTATAAACTTGTCGAAAAATCATTACGTGAGATGTTAATTCTGAGAGCAATTTTTTTACATAATAAGTGAAATGCATAAAGAAATTATTTCAAAGAAACCTGAACAAAGCATTAACAAACAAAGTAGTAATGAACAATGTAATGGTGGACATAATATCAATAGACAAGGAATTGATAAACTATATTTGATTAATTGCAATTATATCATCAAGTGTAATCAAAGAATGGAGAAACAAAACTATTCCAATCAATGAATTTTCCCTTGAACCTTTTCAAAATCAAAATTTTTTAAATCAAAAAATTCACCAACTCATTGATTAGAAAATCTCATTTATTCCACTTATCCAACTCATTTATTCCATCCAATTAACTCATCCATCTCATGCATTCCATTCATTAAATTCATTCCATACACATCCTCTATGTAAAACACAAATTCCCTCGGCTCTTTATAGGTATTGGAAGGTCTCCTTCACCAATATACCAATGATGCATTTGTATAATTGAACATGAATCTACTAAATAGTCCCACTACATGGACAATTCCAAGCCTTACGCAAACCATGGAAATCACCATAATTTTTATACACTCTATTAAGATAGTATAGTGACTATACCTTCTCCTAGTCAATATTTGAATCCATTTCCTTCAAATTGTGGTTCCAATCGATAGGAGTCTATATGGTCTTGTAGTATTTTGTCCCAAACTATTTAAGGATACATGTACTTCTCCTATCTCATATCAATTTCCCAATTTGACTATATCGAGTCACCCAAATTCCCAAGTAGTGCAACTCACCTAGATCCTTCATCTCAAAACAAGATGATCACTTCTTTTTGGTCCCATTGATCATACTCATGTCAGTACATTCCATTGTGATTTTTTCCACATACAAGGAAACAACATTGATCGTACCTTCCTATATCTTATAATATATGAAATGGTTAGCATCACTTCCAACAAATTCATTATAAAGAAAAACAATGTCAAACTTTTGATACCATTCTTTGGGTGATTACTTCTATCCATACAAGGGTTTCTACGACTTGTACACTAGCTAATTCTTCCCCCTGCCCTTGAATACTTCCAGCTTCTCATATAAATATCCTCCTTGAGATCCCCATTCAATACCATAGTATTTACATCCAATTGATGCGGTTCTTAATTCAATGCAACTGATATCTCAAAAAAAACATAATTGTTCTTTCCTCATTTTTCACAACCCATAATTTCTTTCCACATTTCATGGCCCTCAATATGATATTGTATGGCCATCATAAAACTTATCTATTTCATTTACTATCACCCCACCTATGACAAGGTAAATTTTCAAATTTATGCTCTTCATCCACATTTTTAAAACATAAGAGGGGCCCAATAGATAAACAAATTGATAGGTGAATTAACTTCTCATCAAATATTAGTGGATAACCAGCTGCAATATATTCAACAACATTCTCATCTTTTACCAGGGTGTGCACATTATACATAATCATCTGCACATAATTGAGATGAGTTCATTCACAATTCATCTTATTGCATATGTTTCAACACATATATGAATAAACATGTGCAAAGCTAGTTTGATACCTTTCTCACTAGTCTCAGAGGAACTTACAAAATTTTCAAATAGCTTCAAATTTGGCTACAAAAAAATTTAGGTTCTCTCATCAAGGGTAAGCATTCAGTCAACACTTTCCTTTCATGAATTGTTATAATTCACTTCAAACAAAACCAAGATACCATTAACATATTTGTGTTAAAAATAAAGTACATATTACCTTCTCCCAATTTTAGATAGTTCAATATCTTGCAAGGAAAACATACCATAGAGTTTAGTGGGAATATCAACTAATTGTATCATGTAAAGAAGTCCACTGAGGAAATAATTAACAAGACAAAAGTAAGAAAACATACCATAATATTTACCCTCAAAGTATCAACATGTGTTATTCACAATGACATGTAAGCATTGACACCAATGGCCCATAGTGATCAGTATTGTTTGAGAATAAACCCATTTTTTTCTCTTATTTCCACTCTGCTCATCCAAAATTTGTTTCTAAAGCTCATTTTAATCTCGGGGATTAAAAAATCCAAGTGAAAACCTTTATCTTCATTTTTTTTAGCATTAGGTGTAACTATAGATGACACAGATAACACAACTCTTTCACCCAACTATAAGGGAACCTCACATCTGTAGTGTCATTAGATGCCAACAAAATTCATACTCTTTGAATAAAGTAGTTTATTGTCACAACTATAGATGAGGGAAACAATTAACCAACCGTGGCAGAAGGTAGCTAAGCAAATAATTGTGCATTAGTACATTAGCTATTCAACTTGGGACACACATCTTCCTAATAAAAATCCATGCATAAATTCATATTCTTTGAATTAAGTAGTTTATGGAATTAGAATAGATGAATAACAACTATAGTCACAAATGAGGGAAATAATTAACCAACCATACAAAATGTGGCTGAGGAAATAATTGTGCATTAGTACATTAGCTATTCAACATTTTACATGCATGTTATTAATAAAAATTCATGCATAGAGAAAGGAATGGGGAGCTTGAAAAACATATTCTTAGTAACAACTCAAGCATAGAGCAGGGGCTAGGGAACTTGTTTGTAAGAAATAAATAACCACACGTTTTTATCTTAATTTGAATAAGGAATAGGGAGGAAACAACTTCATTTATCCAAAAAACATGTAGAGGTGGGGGGGCTGCACATGCTAGAAAATGGGCATTCAATGATCTAGTAGATTTTATTCAACTCAATTTACATATTAATCTTCCACATTTTCCTCTAATTCTACAGTCTACCATTCAACAACTAATGCATCTTCTAAAAGTCCTTCTAGCTATCTTTGAGCTTAGGAAGAAAACAAGGGTAAAGCATGGCAAAGATGGAGAATAGTCCACTATGCGTTCAATGTACTATGGTTTTAGGAAATTTGTAATGCTCAATATTTTGTATCATTGTGCAAAAAAAAATTGTTATATGAATTTAATTATTTGACGATGGGAAAAGGAAAGGATGTAATAGATGGGCGAATAATAATGTCCAATGGAAGAAGTGTGGAAATAATTTATTCTAAAAAAAAAATCTATTGAAAGCAACATATTATAGAACTTCTCCTAGCAAACTTTGTCCTCTGCATAGATATTTTAGTTTTAATCAAAATGATTGGAAAAAATTGTTCTCTCCATAGACATTTTAGTTTTTAATCAAAACAAAATCCACATCTCAAATAAAAATACTACCCAAACAAAACTATATATGGAATGAATCACCTTGTATCTTCCTCTAGACCTAATACCTTCAATCCTTCATACATATTTCTCCTTCTACTTTGATGCCAACAATTTGGGATAAACCATTGATAACAAAGTAAATGCCATTCCTTTTTCCACCTTGTCCAACAATATAAATTCATATATATCCCCAGGTTCGCAATAGTTCCATCATTTTATTTGTTCGCTTAGATTATGGTCAAGATAGTCCCATAAAAAGTATCCCCAAAAGGAAGGAATCAAAATCCTTCACTAAATCTCAAATTGTGGAAGGAATCAAAATACTTCACTAAATATCAAATATGAGGGTATTGTATGTCAATATGCTTTGACTTATCAAAAATCTTGGAATCTTATTCAAGGGAAACTACAATTTGATTATCATGGTATATCACCATCAACTATATCTTTATCAACATAATCTCACCAAATAATCTCCAATGTCAAACTACTTCTCTACTAGACTGTGAAAAGGCCATGTACTCATCCCAAAACCTGATAAGGTGGCCAAATTTTTTTCTACACCAACTGGTTGGTCCATTGTGAGATTTTAATACATAATTGTTATCAACCTTCACCCAATGAAATCTCTACGGAAATCAACATCATTATAGATAGCTCTAGTATTTGACTAATGCTTTCATTACCATGTCTACCACTTCCTCTATGTACAACACCAAGCCCCTTGGTTCTTTGTAGGTAATGGAAGGTCTCCTTCACCATATACAAATGATGCATTTGTAGAATTGAACATGAATCTACTAAGCAGTCCGACTAGATCGAAAATGCCTAGTCTTATGCATATCATGATAATCCCCAGAATTTTTATACACTTTAATAAGATACACTAGTGAACTATACCTTCTCCTTGTCAATATTCGACTCCATATCCTTGTTGTAAGGAAAAATATCCCATGATTGGGGTGAGGTCATAAACATACTAATTTAAATAAAATAAACATCTAAAATCATGCAAAAATCAAGATACAATTTGGATATAATGAAAGTAGGACTTGGAAATCAAAATTGTGTACCTTGCTTATGTAGGTTGGTCCAAGATTTTAGTAACACTTCAACTTTGGATCCCAAACCTTCAACTCCTTCAATTGAATACTTGCAAAATAAAAACAATACCTTCCTCAAAATATTATGGCTACAATAAAATAACTATGAATTGAGACAAATATATAAGCCTGCACTTAACCATACATTCCATATATACATTTTATGTGTTTACTTTTTAAAGAATGCTTCAGAATTGCATATGTAATAGAAAGCATGAACAATTTTCTTAATAATAGTTCAAGGTGAAAATGATGGAAAACAAATCGTATTAAAGCTCATATTCAAAGAAACGATATGAGAGTAAAATATCTTATGTTTCTAACAATTTCGACAATAAAAGTGAAAGATGAAAATATGCAAATTTGTATTGATACATAATCTTTATTGATGTCCTTTGTATTGTGTTTGAGCTTTGGGGGAACATAAAAGCATGATATAATATATGAGATAATATAATTTAGTAATGTCTGGGAATGACCAAATAATAGGTTGTTGTGGATAGAAAATATACTCATTAGACACATCAAAGTAGGGATGTCAATATCACTCCTAAATTCTAATCAAAGATACAAAGCAAGAGAAAAAGAGAAATACACGAGAAATGGAAAACTGGAAGGTAAACTACTAAACCTTGGAAAGAAAAGAGACACTAATCAATATCAAAGATAGAAGTATAAGAAGAGGAGGGAGGTTAGGCATACATGTCATCATCAATTGTTGTGATGGGGCACATGCAAATACAATTAAGATCATCTAAATAATCCTCATGTTGAGAGACCCTGACCGGGAGAACTTGGAAGGAAAAGTATCATGTCAAAAATCCCCTAACATCCAAGGCTGAAGGGAAGAAACTAGTGATGGGTTCCTAACCACTTGGTTTAGGTTGGGAGGGGGTACATTATGTAAGGAATGGGCATACCCTTGTAACTATGTGCAAGTCATGCATCTAGTAATCATACAAAAGTATTTGTGTTTCCTCGCATATCTTATGTCCTCTTCATCCATGTCAAGGAATGTTGCATGATGCTTAACACCTACAATAATTGAGGCATGTAAAATAAGGAAGTAATGGGCCTATGGTGCAAGGTTTGGAGAATTCTCACAATATCTCTAGTTTGTGAATGATCACTTCCTGTATGTATAAGTTTAGACACCCATGAACAAGATAATGCAAGAATATGGAAACATAACATCCAAAATCATGGAAAAAGTAGTGGTATCCTCCCCAGATCTCATAAAAAACATGACATCTAAATATTGATCCATCTCTGGGAAATGGTATAACTAGAAAATATTCTCCATTAGTGAGATATGGTGGTTTGATTCAAATTGTAAACATTGAGACCTAACCACAACTCACTGAACAAAATATTTAGGCCATGTGACCAATGCCATTAAAGGTAATCGAGACAACATTGAAACCATCCTTCAACTATAAAAGACACCCATTGGCCAATGTAGAAGATCATTTTTGGAACAAGATTTTGAGAAGAGTAAGGGAAAGATGGTGATAGGTCCGATATTTCCTATAAAAGAGTCTATTTGGATTAATCACATTGTCATTTAGAGCAAGAAAAATATGGATGTTATCAAGGTTTGTTTGGATTTTAGAAGGTAGTTATTCATGTATGTGGGAAATGAAGTGTGCTCTTTTGCATATTTATTCTTTTACCATCAAGTCAATATGGAAAAAGAGTACAACAAAAATACCTCCTTTACCATTGAATGGAGTTTTTTTGCTTACAATGTTATGATTTTTGGACTCAATAATTCACTAGTTGTCTTCTCTATAATTGTGTACAAAAAATGCTAATAGTTTTGAAAGAACTATGAAAATGGATGGCTATAAACAAAAATGTTTTAAAGAAGCTACAATTTTAAAAGTACGTCATGATATTACATCATTACTATTACCCATGTCCTATAAATACGCATCTGTTTTCGATACTTATAATTTCTTGGAACAACTTCCCTTGATTTGTGGAGCTTGACAATGTCTACATTTGCTTTACCTTTCAAAACATCTTTCAACATGCTACAAATTTTTTCCTATTGCAATATTTCAAGGTAGGACCCCTCAAATAAATATTTTATTGTTTATGAAAATAACGAAATGAACCTACAAAAATACAATCTCATTAGTCTCAATGAAGAAAAACAACATTAATAATGAACATTTTAATTTAATAATGTAAATTACAATAATATTCAAGTAAAATAGCGGGTAATAAGAGTTCACATGAGGAAACATGGAGAACACCAAAACAAAGTATATAATACCATCGATCACATCAAAACGTCGATTTTTCTTCTGAAATTTCAAAATGTTTCCCAAGGCTATTTTTAACAAGTTCCAAGGGATGAGTGAAATAGCCATAGTAAAATTTCAACACTACAGTTATACACTAGAAGAAATTCTATAAGTCAAGAAGTACACTCTATGACAATAATCTTTCAAAGAAATAATTGTGGGAAATGGATAATTCATTACCTTGTCATAAGATTGGAAAGTAGGATAAGGTGCTTTAGTTTCATAACAAGCCCTAAGAAATTGTCAAAATTTAGATGACATGTGAGTGGGTTGTAGAAAGGTAGCATTGTATCCATTCATTGATCTCCTCTCTCTTTCTATAATAATTTAATATTATCTATTGAATAGGGTCAACAATGTGAAGTTGGAAGCTCTTAAGGACCCNCATCAAAACAAACATTTATCATTCATTCAATAAAAGCTATCATTCATTAAACCATTCATTCAGTCAGTCAAGAAATTCATTCATTAAACCATGCATTCATTCAGTCAACAAATTCATTCATTAAACCATTCATTCAGTCAGTCAACACAATCGTTCAATCAAATCTAACATTCATTAAACCCTTCATTCATTCAGTAGGAAAAAAATCATGCACAACATTATACTAGCATACCCCCGAATCGAGGGAAATGAAACACCGAGAATAATTTCAATATGTTATAAAATGAGAAAAAAATTTGTACATAGAAAATATAAATTTATGTGTTCGAAAGTAACTCTAGCTAATTTATGGTAGGGATAGTAATGAAATTGAAGGGAAAACTATATTGCAAGTGGCTATTAAGCAACAAATAGAAACCCATGTAATGGATGGCAAGTAAAATGAATTGTACCGTAATTTGTCATGTGAAAAAGTGTACATATGTGAGTAAAACAATAAAGGGTTAGGAAACGATCAAGTTGTCTCTAAATATATTGGAAATCAACAATGGTATTTTCATTTGGTAGGGATAGTGCATGGATTGAGGATTTTAATTTTAAGTGTGAAAGGGACAAAGAATGAAGGCGCCCCTCTTAGTTTTTTCGAAGTGAAACATATGATGTGTCTTTCATATTTGCATAGTGTTTGAAGGAGAGAGATAGTGTAATTCAGATTCCTCTTATGGTGTAGTATGTGGCATTATTGTGAATGTCAATCCTTGACGTTCATTGTTACCAATGTCAATGATTGACCTTGTTAATGTTAATACTTAGGATATATGGATAGTCAATGCCTAAGTGATCTTGAGGGGGATGATTTGTTTCTTGTTACTTCAATTTATGAGTAGAATTGGTATGTGATTTAGTTGATATTGGTCCCATGGATACGTAATCTAATTATCAAATGCCATGACAACGTAGGTTTGTAAATTAGGACGATTAGATCCAAGAGTGTATACAATTTGCATGACCAATCATAGTGCATGATTTACTAATCTTGATTGGACCCACGAATTGCAAGATAACATTATTCACTTCCCTACACATAGCAATATTTTTTTTCTAACTAATGGTCATCATCTTGTTGTGCATCTAAACCATTGGTGAAAGTTGCGACATATATTTAAAATTGGCACAGGGAATGATTGGAGAATGTATTTGTTATGATTGTTTGCAACATTGGTCATTGCAAATCAGATTTCAATGATGACAAACAAGAAAATGTCAAAATCAACCGTATCAACCGAGAACTGTAATTTTTAAGTAAAGAGTGCATGATCGGATTCTCATGATGACAAACATAGAAAGGTCAAGATTGTATAACATTTAGCCTTGTTCCTTAAATACTTCATTGAAAATATATATCTTGTATTTTAGTGTGAGATGTATATTTGAGTATTGTTTAAAATGTTCTCATTTAAAATAATATAGAGTTTCCCTTTCACATGCCTAACACATGTGTCTTGGAATTGTTTTTATGACATAAACTATCTCTCTATACAAAGGTAATATCTTATATTGGTTTATAGAAGTAGTCCACAAAAACATATAAGGCCCAATATACCACGGTTTTTATGAAAATGAGGGAAATAAAAAGAGAGTAGTGCTCCCTACTAACATCATGGTGTATTGATTTCTATATGAGTATGCTTGAACATTTTTTTCAAAAAATGTCCATTACTAAATTTCCAGATGTTTTCCTAAAAAATGATCATAGAATGCCTAAAATTGTTTTTGTAATATAAGTCTTCAATGAAGCACTTAGTTTTTATCAAATAAGAATGTGTTACCATCTAGAATTGAGTGGAGACGTAGAAATATTTATGTTATAGAAAAAAAACTGTATATATAAGTTATGTTTGTATAAAGAAGTAGAGACATTTATGTAACATAAAAAATACCTTTATTTTTTTACATAAACATAAACTTCAATATACCATAAACTTTATGTTAATAATTCATGATGTGAATTTACATGTGTAAATTTAAAATTCATACAAGATTCCATGTGATAACTCATGTTTATTTAATGCACTCATTTGGAAAATAATCCATAATCCATAGGCCTCCTCTCATTATGGTGAGTAAGGCATGGTGTCATCCACGTGAAATCGATTTCATTAAATTTTTATGCCATTGCCACATATACATAATAAAAGTGGAAGCATTATTATATTCTTGTTTACAATAATGCATCGTTTTCATAAGTCCATGAATGGAGAAATAAAAATAACATTTAGTCAAATGGGACTGTATCGCTAGACCAAAAACGTATGGTGGTTGGGCATGAAATTCATTTTCAAATTTGCAAGAGCACTTTCAGCTAAGAGCTTATGGCGTGCATTATTTTTGGATAGTCTATGGCAGAGAGTCATAATGGGAAAGTATTTCAAAATTTTTAATATTGAACAGTGGATTAGAATGCTTTAAAATCCCAGCAAAAGCATATCCAATATATGGAATGGGATCACAGCATCCTTCAACATTATGGGTAATTGACTAATGTGGCTCCCAGGAAACACAATGTCCATTCGTGTGGGGTTGGATCCATTTATCGAGGTTCCAGAAATGTAAATTTATCCTTAGATATTCTCTACAATTTTCAATCACAAGAGATATATGTGATGGTACATTCCACTTGAGAGAGGCATCATACATATACATGTACAACTTGGTTGCAATCGCAACATCATGGTTTAATTGGAAGCAAACATATTGAATGGTCACAATATATATATGCATTAAATAGAGGGGGAATAATGCATTGAAACGAGATGGATCAATTATCATGGACGTGGAATAAAAATACTGGGCTCATTATTTCTCAAGATGCATATTATTCACAATGGTACACAATCAATTCATATAGACTGGTGGCACACAACATTATGGAATGGAAGATACCTATAAAAACAAAACAAAAAATTGGTTAGCCCTGAGGAACAACATACTGACGTGGGATAATCTTCTCAGACGAGGCTTCAATGGGACAGGTATGTGCAGCTTCTACAACAACAATGAAGAAATTATTATCCATCTTTTCATATCATTTAGAGTTACACAATTGGTGTGGATAATTCTACAACACAATCTAACCATGTCTGATAATTAGAGTGGTGTATCATTGGAGAGTTGTACAAAGATATGGATTTCAAAAATTGATGAGAAAAAGGATCTCTCAATAATTGTCTACTAGAAACTATGGAAATATCATAACAATTTTGATATTTGAATGTATGAGAACAAGAGTTATTGATATTTGTAGTAGAATTATGGGAACATTAGATAGGTTTTCTATATCCATAATCAAGAAATTTGAAACTATTCACAATCCTCCTATTATACATCCAGACAGTTGTAGAGGATATTTTGATCAAGATTTACAATTGGGGAACAAGTATGAAGGATTTGGGGTTGTTATATGGATAAATGATCAAATATCAAAGATTTGGGATGCTAGATGAACAAAATCAAATATTTGATCCACTCTTTCTCTCACACAACAGGATTTGAGCCCAAAATCAGATGATAGAATCCGATAACATCCTATGTAAAGTATGTTTTTGTCAGATTGAAATGATGAAAAATACTATACCTTTCGATTTTTTTTGTCATCTTGCAGCATCGTCGGATTTTCGACTTCCCTCCTCATAGGTTTTTCGAAGGGATTTATTGTCGATTAAGCGACATTAGTTTGTCATATTAATGAAAACATATGATAGGAGGGTTGTCAGATTTGTGATGACATGTGATAGAAATGTCATCAGATTTGCAACTAGATGTGAATGAATTTTCGTCGAAAGTTCGACGAGCACAAGCTATTTTTTCAAATTGTACAAAGGCATATTTCCAATGGTAACTAGGTTCATATTGTCGGATATTCGATGAGTGTGAAATTATAAATATAAACATTTTTAAACATTCTAACATGTTTTCTATATAAGCGATGGATGGTTTACATAAATTATTCATTCCTTGATGGATGGTTTGAGGAATTGTTTTATTCTTCGAAGACCAATTTGGGGAATTTTTTTTCTTTGACAAACAGTTTGCAGGAATTTTTTTATTCTTCAAAAAACCACCGTTTGAGAAAATTGTGATGCGTGGAAATTGATTTTTTAATATTGTTGATAGTATTCATTCATGAAGTTTGTGACAAAATGTCAAATAGCAATATTCCTAATCCAAACGAATAAAATCGACAATTGCTTGCTAGACTATGGGATGCAACGAAATGAAGGGGTGATGGGAATTGTTGTTGTCCATGTAGTCAATGCAAGGGATTTAATAGGAGAAGAATATTGATCGCAACGTCCACAAAACATTGTAGGGAACATGGAAATGCGCTGAGGGGGGGGGGGAATAAATATTGTCCATTTTTAGGTTTAGCATTATAAATTATTTATATTTTTTTCTTTGCTAAATGTATGTATTAATTTAATATTTCCTATATTAACTATTAACTATTGATGTATTCATGCATTTATAAAGGAAATACATCCTACAACATATCGTCCAGAGGAAGTGCTTTCAGAACAAGTACCGGAGGATCATGGAGTGTCTATGTTTAATGGAGAACAAGTGATTGATCATATTGAAGAATATGATCATACTGATAACATAGTTGAAGATGATGGTACAAATACATTGATCCATGATTCATTTAATGTTAGAATGGATGATGGCAATGACGATGATAATCCAAATATTGATGGCTCTTATGATGTTCACGATATACCTCTTCTCGATAAGGCATATGAAACCCTGTATGAAGGCTCCAAAACAAATATTCGCTCTGCTATATTGTTGATAATGAACTTGACAGTTATGAATGGTATTTCAAACATATCAATCACACAGATGCTTAGGTATGTAAAATAATCTATCACATATACATGATCATGAATTTTTTTATCTTTATGGGTGAATCCACGGACCTGGGTAACACTTTTTGGCAAGCGCATCTTGCCAAAAACAAAAAAACGTACCTCGGTCGAGGGCTTTATAAACCCTCGACCGAGGTTTTATAAAGCCCTCGTCCGAGGTATTTTTCAGCCCTCGGTCGAGGTATTTATTAACCCTCGGTCGAGGTATTAAAACCTCGATCGAGGGTTAATAAATACCTCGACCGAGGTATGTACCTCGGTCGAGGTACATAGCTCGACCGAGGTCCATACCTTGGTCGAGGTATCTTTTTCTAAAAACAATTATAAAATGGGGCCGCCGGGGCCCCATTTGTCATTTTCAATCGCTCGACCGAGGGACAGCGAACTCGACCGAGGAACAGCGACCATCGCCCCAAAGCAACCCATCCTCGTCACAATGTCAGAGCAAAGAGGTAACCATTTAAATTGTTTTTCAATTTAAATGGAATTAAATTTTTTTTTTTATAAATTTATAAAATTTGATAAATGTATATTTTTATAATTTTGTTTTCAAATTTAGTAAATGTATGTTTTTATAGTTTTGTTTTCAAATTTAGTAAATTTATATTTTTATAATTTTCATGTTTAAAATGTGTACCGGAAAGCAGAAATGCTGCCGGATTTTTGAAAATTTGTAGTTAAATTGAAATTTTTTGTTAATTTGTTATATATATATATAAATTATGTCAACCGGTAGGGTTTATGCTATCGGTTTATTTTTGAAATGTGTCTCGGGCAAGCAGAAATGCTGCCCGATTTTTTTCAATCCTCCGTGAATTCATGGAGGATTGAAAAAAATCCATAAAACACCAACTAAACAAACCTATATAAACCATAGAGACAATTAATCAACTATAGGCCCGAGACAAATAATAAATTTTTTATAAAAATTTATTTGAAATTGGTTTTTAAGAGAATGTGCATGATACGTGATACATGATTCATAGAGGAACGGGTCTTAGGGCCTTTGTCTCTAGCATTTGGTCATAAAGCATGGCCTAGACCACAAGGCCTA